>JAAOMT010000261.1:13643-221591 GCA_016748015.1 Geosiphon pyriformis | reverse complement strand
AGCAATAGCATTGATCAATAGAGCCACCCAAGAAGATGTAAAAAAAAAAAAAAAAGCTGAATATATTGAGTATACAATAGAATTAGCTAGACTCAACTATGAAGATGAAGTAGAAACATACTACCAAATTGCAAGCCACACTTATCCAACCCAAAAAGCTCAAATTCAATGATTAGAGTGAATGAATATTCAATTATGCAAAGAATGCATCATGCTTTGTGATGACAAATGGTGTCCAGAATGCTATGCTCTTAGCATTCTTCTGTCCAGTGAAAATGACCAAAAAGAAATCGAATTTGGAAAACCTAAAACAAAGAATAAAATTACAACAACACTAATTTATCTTACTGAAAACCAGCCTGCTATACAACTCAATACTTTAACAACAATAGGCAAGGAATAAAACCAGAAAAAGCCCACGAAATTGATGCAGGATATGACCTCAGATATTCTGGCAAAGACACTTTGGTTCTCCAACCAAAGTTTTTGACAAAAATCAATCTTAAAATTGCTCTTGAAATTCTACCTGGAGCAATAGTTCAAATTGCATCCAGATTATCATTGGCAAGCAAAAGAATCAATATTAGAGGAAGAGTCATAGATGCAGAATATACTGGAGACATTATCATCATGTTACAAAATAAAACAGACAAACCATTCAGAATTGAACATGCTGAGAGAATTGCCCAAGCAATTTACCTACCCTTAATCAACATTTTGGGTTTACAATCAGTAAAAAACAGAGAACAATTGGGAAAAAGTGAAAGAGGAACTCAAGGTTTTGGTTCAACTGGACGATTTACAGTACCAGTAAACATAGCTCTCAATGCACAGAATAAATCTCACCAGATTCTTCAATTTCTCCAACCAATTACCATTTCACTTTTTGGAGAACATCACGAAATTTACATTTGCTTAAAACCCACCACTACCCAACAAATCTTTGAATCCAATGAACAAATCTGTTTGAAGCATTAAATCTCAATCCCAAATGTTTATATTCCCAAAGAAATGAAAAAATTTCAAGTTATATTCTACAACCCCAATAATTACTCTATTGTCTTATTAAATAAATTAAAAATTGGAATCATACACAGCAATATTTTTCAAGATGAAAATCCTTAAATTGTCTTTAATTTCATCGAAATTATAAGACATACATTACTTTCAAATCTAAACATCACCCTTATTACTAAAAACTACCACCTGTTAAAAGAAAAACTCACTAGAATTAACATGGGTCTCTTAGAATTCTAACAACAAAGACAATTGAAACAATTGATAGCTGAATTTGCAGGTATATTTGCAAAAGACAACAATAACTTAGGAAAAACTGATATTGTTCAACATCAGATCCACACAGGAGATGCTTCACCAAAATGACAACAAACCTATTGAGTTCCACCTGCCAGCCACCAATTTATTAGAAAAAAAATTCAAAAAATGCTCAATAACAGATTAATTCAACCATCAAGAAGTCCATAGGCTTTATCAGTAGTTTTAGTTAAAAAAAAAAACGGAAAAATCAGATTCTGTGTTGATTACAAACAACTGAATAGCATCACAATTGGAGATGTCTACCCTCTTCCAAGAATTGATAACATGCTAGATGCTCTAGAAAAAGCCAAGTTCTTCTCAACTTTAGACTTGGAAAGTGGATATTGGCAAGTCGAAATGGACCCAAAAGATAGACCTAAAACAGTATTTACCACCCAAAAAGGGAACTATGAATTCAATATTATGTTTTTTGAACTCTGTAATGCACCAGCAATATTTCAATGACTTATGAATGTTGTATATGAAGAACTCTTATGGCAATCAGTAGTTTTCTATCTTGATAACACTGATGTATACTCACCAAGCTTTAAAGCTCATCTTATCTATCTGCGAGAAGTTTTTCAATGATTATGGAAAGCAGGATTAAAGTTAAACATTAAAAAATGTCATTTTGGAAAAACAAGCTTAATTTTTCTTGAACACATTGTTAGCAAAGATGGAGTCAAACCAAACCCTGGAACAATCAGCACTGTCAAAAACTTTCAAACTTCCAAAAATACCACAGAGCTATAAGGATTTGTAGGATTAGCCTCTTATTATAGAAAATTCATAAAAGAATTTTCAGAAATTGCCAAACCACTTAACTATCTTACCAACAAAAACATGTCATATCAATGAACTGAAGAACAACAAAAAGCTTTTGAAACTCTCAAAACAAAATTGACAACAGCCCCAGTTCTTGCTTATCCAGACTTCAACAAACAATTTCAACTAGCCACTGATGCTTTATACATAGCATTTGGTGCCATTCTATTACAATTGGATAAAAATGGCCAGGAACAAGTCATTGTCTATACCAGTAGAACACTCAAGCCAACAGAACTCAAATATGGCTCAACTGAATTGGAAGCTGCTGCAGTCATTTGGGCTCTTAAACATTTTCAACAATATCTGAAAAATGGAAAAGAATTTGACATCATAACTAACAATATTAGTCTCAAATGGCTCAATAAAAAGAAAACTGAACAAAGTGCCAAACAATCTTGATGGAATGACTTCCTAACAGACTACAGATACATTGTACACCACAAACCAGGAAAACTACACACCAATGTTGATAGCCTTTCAAGAATGAGACAAGATTAACACCAACAACAATTTCACCATAACTTACCAATCTACCAACAAAATAACCAAACAACAATGGATCCCAGAAACTACAGCAATCTTAAAAACTATTTGGAGACTCTTACCATGCCAGAAAATTGGTCTCCAAGTAAAAAACATCATTTACAACACCAATCAAAACAATATTTTATACACCACAACAAAATCTATTATAAAAATTGCAAAAATTCAAATCAATCACTCAGATTAGTACAAGAAAAGGAAAAAAAAACAATTTTATACAACATGCACACAGATCCGTCTTTAGCACACTTGGGAAGATATGGAACAATTTAAAGAACTCTTGAACATTATTTTTGGTCTCACATGCAAAAAGACATTTGACAATATGTAAAATCTTGTGATAGTTGTCAAAGAAGAAAAGGAATTTGCCTCACAGAATCTTTAAATCCAATCAAAGTTGGACAACTTTTTGACAAAGTTGGAATTGATCTAGTTAGACCATTACTTATTACAACCCAAGAAAATCATTATATTGCAGTTGCAGTAGATTATCTTACCAAATGGCCTGAAGCTAAAGCCATTCAAAGAGCAGATGCAAAATCAGTAGCAAATTTCATCTATAAAGACATTATTTGTAGACATGGATGCCCAATTGAACTTTTATCTGATCAAGGAACACATTTTATGAACAACTTGATACAAGAAATTTGTGAATGATTCAATGTCAAAAAATCTTTATCATCACCTTATCACCCTCAGACAAATGGACTTGTAGAATGTTTTAACAGAACATTGTGTGAATCTTTAGCCAAAGTCTCAACAGATTTTGAACAGAAATGAGATATCTTTATTCTATTAGTGTTACTAGCATACAGAACACTAAAACAAGATACTACAAAACACACACCATTTGATTTTACTTATGAAAGAACAGCAACATTACCAATTAATTTCACAGTAGAAACATATCTAGTGCAACCAATCAATGAAAAAAACTTCCAAGAAACACTCCAAAGAAGAGCCTACACTCTTCTTAGCACATTGGAAGAAAAGAGTCACATAGCAGCCACTCATATTAAACACTTCTAAGCCCTACAAAAAAAAAGACATAACAACAAACTGCCACCAATTACCAACAAATTTAAGGTTGGAAATAAAGTTCTCTTACACAGAATTAAGGCTGAAAAACAATGGAGTGGAAAATTTGAACATAAATAGAATAGACCATTTTATATTCATGAAATTTTAGGCAATGAATCATACAAGTTAAGACTTGATGACAAAGTACTAATAAAAGTTGTACATAGAGATAGATTGAAACACTATTATTCCAGAAACAATTCTGAACCATTAATTCCACAAATTAGTACACATTTCCCTTTAGTTAATCCTGAAGATATTCCCTGAAATTTAGAACCAATAGTTATAATAAAACAACAACCAAACTTGAACATTTAATTTAATATTTATAATAATCTCTTTTAAAAATATAGACAAAATATAAAACAAAAATAGTAAATAATTACAAAAAACATTCAAACCCAAAAACAAATAAAAAACTTTATACCCAAAAATAATTTTTTTTATTCTTTTTCTTTATTAGTTAGTCATTTTATCATGATTATTTTCCGAAATATTCAACAAATATCCCAAAAATTAATGTTAGCCTTGAAAACACTTTCTGACTTATCCATAATAATTAATGGAAGTCAAATTAATTACATTCAGAAAGAAACCACAGCCCCAGTAGTAAATAATTTTCAGAACTATCACTCTTATAGAAAAAAAACAAGAAGTCACTCTGGAAATAGGTTACCAGAACTTTTGAAGCAAGCATTAAAAGAAAATCTTTTAATTGCTCTTATTGACATTCCACCAAATACCACATTGTAACAAAAACTTCTACTATTTCTTAATGAACAGAACAATGAATATACCCCTATATATAGATATTTTCATATTGGAAAAACACTTTATGAATGAAAACTGGAACTTGAAGCAACCAACATTACTTCTGAGACTGTACAAAAACAAATTCACAATGAATTTAAGACAGCGGCTGGCCCAACAAACACTTACTACAAACTTAGAACAGCTTTTAGACTTTATGATTTGTTTAACACTTGCAAAAATGTCTTACAAAATCCAATACTGCAACCAATGAAAGTTCAATACATTGGCAAACTCACAGAACTGAAATTTCAACAATTTTCAGACCAAATCACTTCAATTATTCTGGACCACTATCTTGACATTACAGATAGTACTTGAACTTCAATGGAGCTCAGTTTTGAGAAGGAGATTATGTTACCAGTGGAATTTTAGCTATTAATTAGCATGAAATTATCTTCATAATTCTTATTATTAAGTAACATATTATTATCATTTCGATTATCACTTATTAATTAGCCAAATTATCAAATATTATTACTCAATTAATAACTTGATTTGTATTATAGAAATTAAGATAATTAAATTACACAATACCCTAAACCATTTAATATAGTCAAAATTCGTCGAAATTAATGGAAAAATTGCCGAAATAATCAATAATTCGTAGAAATAACTTGTAATTTGCCAAAATGTATCTTTAGTTCACCCAAATTGTAGAAAAGAGAAAAGTGCAAGTTCAAAAACTAGTACTACAACAAGTTGTATAAAAGAAAAGCTTCTCTCTTCAAGAAAATATATCTTTCTCATATCTTACCATAGTATCTTACTTTAGATATCTTAATTAAAACAAATCACTTTTTACAAATATCAAATAAAAATTAAATATTTGAAAACCAAATTCTTAAATTATTACACTTGAAATTCTCTCAACACAACTAACGTTTTGAAATTGATTAGCTACCAATTTCAATAAACTGTTAGTGACTCCAGGCCTGAATAGAAAACGTTTCCCTTAATAAAATTCTATTTCTTTTACATTTTTTTTATTTTTCTTTTATTTTCTTATTATAATTATTAGAGTAATCTACAGACAAGATTCCTGTAGAAGAGTTGACTTTTACAGCAAAGTAACTACACATTTTTAGTAAGCTTCCAGACGAGCAATTCCTGAGAAAGAGTTGATGTTTACTATAATGTAATTACATAAAGTAACTAGCAAGGAACTGGCCATTCCACTTATAAGCCCAGTAGTTTAAATTATAGGAGATAATTTAAAGATAAATTCAGTTACTGGAGGTCCAACTACTTCTTGAGAATGTGAATTTACAGCAAATCAGCATTAACAACATTCAAAAAAAGAGACCAAAAACCTTCAGTAACAATGTTATCAGCTGCTTTTTGCCATTGGTTTTCTAATGTTTCCATTAAGTCATATATTTTTCTCAACAACATTTCTTGCAGATTGTCTTTGGTTATTGGTTCTGTTAGATATGTGTTGACTTTTATCTCAACTAGTAATATTGCTGTTTTATCATATACTAATTCAAATAGTGTTGCTTGTGTAGTGTTTTGTTTTATTGTCTAATAAGTAAATAATACTGATGATATAAACAAATTCTATTCATCTTAATTTTTTTGGCTGATTTTGGCAATTGCTTTACACAATATTCTATTAAATTTTTCGACTAATTTGTTGGTTTGTAGATGATATGGTAATAATAATGGTCTTTTTATTTCAAATTTTTAACTTAATTCTGCTAATGTTTTATTCACAAAGTGAGTTCCTTGGTCAGATAGTAATTCTTTTAAACATCTGTGTTGACAAATCAAATCTTGATAAATGAATTCGGCAATGGATTCTATATTTGTTCTTTAAATGGCTTTTGCTTCTGGCCATTTAGTAAAATAATCCATGACTACTGCAATGTATCTGTTGTCTCTGCTGGTTATGATTAATAGTTTGACTAAGTCAATTCTCATGTAATCAAATAGTTGTCCTACTT
This sequence comes from Geosiphon pyriformis, assembly GCA_016748015.1. Taxonomy (NCBI): domain Eukaryota; kingdom Fungi; phylum Glomeromycota; class Glomeromycetes; order Archaeosporales; family Geosiphonaceae; genus Geosiphon; species Geosiphon pyriformis. Next base: position 215,067 of record JAAOMT010000261.1, on the reverse strand, counting down.
TGATTGGTCTTAATGGTTTACCAGATCTTGTTCCTCCTCTTTTCTGACAAGCATCACAATTTTGAATGTATTAGATAATGTCTAGATATATGGATGGCCAATAGTATCTTTTTTTGGTTCTTTTTATGATTGCTTTTTTATAAAAATGTCTTGCTGTTGGGTTTGAATGCATTTTAAATAATATTGTTTCTTTCTTTGGTTCTGTAATTACTCTGGATGGTTGATCTGGATTCTTTCTGTTTTTCTGATAAAGTATATTTTAGTAAGTAATAAAGTATTTGGATTGTTGTTTGATATGACTTTGTTTTTTTGGAGATAATTTTTCCTTAAACTGCTGGGTATTAATATAGTGTTAGAATTGTTGATATTTTTGTATATTTATTTTTTGTTATATTTTTTGGGGTTGAAATATTTTTAGATTTGTTTCATTTATAACAAGCTGTTGGCATTTTCATTTTTTTTTTCTTTTTTGTAATGTACTATATAATTAAATAGTAAAAGTTCTATTTTCTATCTAGCATGGTAATCATCTCCAAATTTTTGTTTCTGAATTGAAATCAGTTTTTTATGATTAGTGTACATGTCAAACTTTTGATTTAAGTATTTTTTCTATTTTATGACTGCCCAATAGATTGCTAAATGTTTTAATGCTGGAATTCCATAGTTTTTTTCAGCTGGACTTAAGTTTCTACTGGCATAGCTACTGGGTGTTCTTGTCCATCTGGTCTTTTTTGAGATAGTACAGCTTTTAATGCTTGACCAGATGCATCAGTAGTAATAATGAATAATTTGCTGTGAATTGGATAAATTAATACTGGGGCTTGAATTAATTTTCTTTTTAGTATGTTAAAGACTTTTTGTTGGGTTTCAGTTTATTGTATTTGGTGTTCTTTGTTTGGAGTTGGTGTAGTGGTTGAGCTATTTTAGAAAAGTTTTTGATAAAGAGCAATAGTATTCAGCAAATCCCAAGAATGCTTTTAATTCTATGAGATTATTTGGCACTAGAAAGTTTTTAATAATCTCAATCTTATTTGGATTTGTTTTGATACCATCTTTGTTCACAACATGCCCCAAAAACTTGAGTTCAGTTTTCTCAAAGAAACACTTGTTTCTATTTAATTTTAATTTGGTTCTTCTTAGTCTTTCAAATACTTGTTAAAGATGGTGCAAATAATCATCAAATGTTTTGGAGAACACATTAATGTTATTTAGATATATAACTATAAATTTTCATAGCAATTTGATATAGACAATTTCCATAAGCTGTTGAAATATTGCTAGAATATTCATCAAGCCAAATGGCATTACTTCAAACTCAAAATTTCTTTTTTGGATTGTAAAAGCCATTTTCTTTTTATCTTTTGGTTTCATGGCTACTTGCCAGTACCCATTGTCTAAGTCTAAAGTTGAGAACCATGAACTCATTGATGGCTAAATTAGCCTATTGTTTAGCATTTGATTGATTTTTTGTCAGATGATTTTATGACTGGCTGGTGGTACTCGGTATGCTCTTTGCTTAATTGGCATTGCATCTTTAGTTTTTATCTGATGTTGGATAATGTCTGTTTTGTCAAATTTGTTCTTACTGACAAAGATGTTGTTGAAATTTTTCAGTAATATTTTAAGTTGCATATGTTGTAGTGAATCTAAATTTCCCAAGTTTATCTGTTCTAATTGTTTTGGTTAAAGCAGATAATATTCTTTTCATCTGTATATTGTTTGTGATGTAATATCCACATATTTACATAGTTGTAGAAAGTCTGGAATAGTGTTTGGTGGTTGTTTTTCAACTTTAGTGCTTAAATATCTGATGGTAGTTTCTTTTGGTATCTTTATAACATCTTCTATTGTATTGTAGATGGGGATTTTAATATGTTTTGGGCTTTTGACTGGTATGTAAAGATTGGTAAGTTCAATTTTTCCTGATTTATACATAGTAGTTTCTGTTTCAAAAATCTGAGCTTGATCTTTTACTCACCTTTTTATGACTAATATGTACTGGTTATATGGTGGAATGGAAATTGATTAACAATTAAAGATAATTTCTCTCTTGTCAATAACTTTTTCTTCTATTATATTAATTGGTATGTTTATTCTACCCATGGATCTGAATCTTTGTACTTCTCTAACTGTAATCCCTAATTCTTCTCTGTTTCTCACTAATACTAATTGAGTTATTTTAATCAGAAACAGAAATATTGTCTATGCTATCTTTTCATTTGGTTTTATGATATAGGTCTTTTCTAAGTCATTCTATAGCATTGTAATGATATTTCTCACATATTATATGTCAATTATTCTTTCTCTGATGATAATTTTTTTTTCACTAAATTATTCTTAGATGCTAATTGAACCATTGTTGTTGCTGAAATCTTCAATGCTATTTTCAGATTAATGCAGGTGTGTGAATATGGTTTTAATTTAATGGCATCTTTTCTCAGATATCTCAGATCAAATTCTGTATCAGTATTATATGTGTATTTTGGCATGATACCTTCATTATTATTGCTGAACTATTTAAGTTCTTGCTTTTTGGTAAGATCAAGAAGTGCAATATATTGTTTTGGATTTGAATCGAAGTTTAAATTGCTGTTATTTTTATTGTTGTTTTGAATAGAACTGGAATCATTATTTTTGTTGTCATTATTGTTGAAGTTTGAATCAGAATTGAATGGTAATTCTGAGTCCAATACACAGCTGCTAATTAGTTCTTCTTCCTCTGGAATTGTGTAGATTATGCATGGTAATAGATTATAGATGAAATCACACTTATTACAATATTGAAAGTCACATGAAATCAAATAGTGTTCACATAATTAGGTGTTTATTTTTTTCAAACACTGTTCTTGTTCTTTTCTTGTTAGTGCCAGGCATTAATAGTGCTTGTAAAATTCTTCAGGATCATCCTTAATGTTGCCAAAGACATCAAAAGTTGGGACATATTCAGGTTCAGAAAGGGATAATGAGTTGTTTTTACTTTCTAGTAGTTTACTGGAAATGGTATCTTTTACTTTTGCACTTACTATTTTCCAGATTTTATGTTCATTATAAGGATATCTTTCTAATTATTACAATGCTCTTTTCTATGCATTGTTAATTGGAATTTTTTTTTGTACTCAATCATTTATTAGGATAGTATATTGGCACATTTTTCTATGTCCAGGAATGTCATTCCACATTTCTTTATTAGGCAAAATGGTTTCACAGACAAAACAAAATTTGTTATCTCATTTTTTTTGTCTTTTGAGTCATTCAAACTGTTTGAAAATACAAAAATGACAATAAAATTTTGTTGCCATTGGGTATTCTTTATTGTCGCCATAGTATACACTCATTAATAACAATTTCTTGTTATAATCAATGCACACCAGTTTCAGTCAGTAATAGTTAGATGGTTGTGGTAAAGTATAAGTATATGGGGTATAAGTTGTAGTGGTTGCTGGTGCTGGCTCTTCTTTTTTTTCTTTTTTTTTTTCTTTTTTGGTTTTTTTCCCTTTCCAAATTGGTGTCAGCTTATTTTGATTATTGTCAATTCATAATTCTTGATTGTCATTCCAGGTAAGTTTCTCTTTTTGTTTTTTTTTTCCTTTGTCATCTCATAAGGATATAGACAGTAGTTTGTTGTGCTTATCATTGGCCCACAAGACTTAAGAGACTTTTCAGATAGGTTTTTCTTTTTTTTTTTGAATTTTATGAGTGGTGTTGTTGTCATGTTTGTCTGAAAGTGGCTGTATATGGCTGGTACATGTGTGTGCTAACCATTCTGACTGAGTTGGAGCTTTTGTGTGGTTCAATCAAGCACTGTATTGGTTTTGGACAACCAATTGTTACCAACTAGTGTTTGGTATTGTGTTGCTTCTATTACCAAAACTTTGATGGAGGCAATAATACTGTTAATTTCAAATGGAAAGTCATCAATTTTATTAATTGGAGTTTTGGTGGCTCTATTAATTGTAATTATTTTAGCACTGGTAGTGTGATCAACTCGGTGACCTAATTGGTCCATGAGTTGTCAGGTAATTATGCTGCCAGCTAATCCACTGTCTAAGATCAGTTTGATGAAATGGCCATTAACTTTGACATCAGTATATATTGCAGTAATGGGTCTGTTGTCAAAGATAGCTCTACTAAATAATAGAACTAAGGCAGTTTCTTCGAATTCAAAAGAAAATATGGTGACAAGAGTTTCATCTTTGGTGCTGGTTATAGATAGAATATTGCTGGTAAGTAACTGCTTTTGGTTGGTTTTTTGGTTGTGGGGTGAAGCATTTTCTGGAGTAACTAAGAAACTTAAATAGTATTGGGAATTCGAATTTTGGGTGTATTCAGTTTCTGAATTCCATTGGCATAATTCTAATGGCTGATTTGCTGAGCTAGGAATCAGTTGGTAGACAACTATCACCAATCTCCAGTTTTGAGTAACTCTAGATCTGAGATTTTCTGATGTCATCTGAGCTGAATTTGGTGACAGTGTTGGGATTTGTTGAGATTGATATATTATTTGTGGCTGCAGTTGATAAATAACTGGTGCCAGAGTTTGATAAATGAGTGGTTAATAAATTGGCAGCTGTGTCACTGACTGGTAATTTGGTTGATATAGTTCTAAGTTGGGTTGATATCTTGGAGTTTGAAACTGGTAATTAGGGTTTTGATATTGATTTTCCAATCATTGATTATCTATTCTTAACCTGCAATCAATTCTCAAATGTCCTTGTTTACCACAATAGTGGCAAACACATGTCTCCTATTGCCATTGCTAATTGGTCAATAGTAATAAATGCAGCTAATTTTGGAAATAATTCGCATTTTCTTGATTATTGCATTGTTGTGAAGGTTGATAAATTGTCTAATTACTAGCTAAGTATCCCTCTAATTTTTGATTAATGGAATTACTGAATTGTTTCAACTTAAAATCCAATTCAAATGATCCATTCATTACTAGATTAACAGCTTGGGCATGACTGGCTTTAAGTTTGGCTAATTCAAAGTCTTTGACATGAGTGACAATGGCTTGAAGATTAGCTAGATGTAATGGACATTGTTACAAGTAATTATTTGGAGTTTTAAAGCAAATAACAAATCCATAACTTGGTGTTCAATTGATTTAATAATGTTGGTTTCTGAAGATTTTGGTTATCTGAAGGTTTTAGTTGAGTTCTTTGTATAATAGACAGAGATTCAATAATGTCTCAGTAGCCTTCTAGAATCACAATTCTGTTGAATTTCTTTCTCAGTGTGGTGGCCAGTGTTACCAGTAGAATTTTAGCTATTAATTAGCATGAAATAACTTTTATAATTCCTATAATTAATTAGTATATTAATATTATTTCAAATTATCATTTATTATTTAATCAATTATCACATATTACAATTCAATTAAAATAATCTAATTAGTATAACAGAAAGTAGGATGATTAAATTACACAATACTCTGAACTTTGTAACATTCTAAAATTCGCCGAAATTTACAGAAATTCGCCGAAATTTATAAAAAATTCACCGAAATTATGAATAGTTCACCCAAATTAATTAATAGTTCAGTGAAATAACTTGTAGTTCATCAAAATGTATCTTTAGTTTGCCGAAAGTTGAGCAAAGAGAAAAAGTGCAAGTTCATAGACTAGTACTACAACAAGTTGTATAAAAGAAGAGCTTTTCTCTTCAAGAAAATGTATCTTACTTTAGATTTATTACTTAGAACCATTCCTACATATACAAAAAGAAATAAAATATCAAATAATTCAAAAAAACCAATTTCTTTAAATATTGCACTTGAAAAATCTCCAAAAACCCAACTAATGTTTTGAAATTGATTAGCTACCAATTTCAGTAAACTGTTAGTGACTCCAGGCCTGAATAGAAAACGTTTTCCTTGACAGAATTCTATTTCTTTTACATTTCTTTTATTTTTCTTTTATTTTCTTATTACAATTATTAAGGTAGCCTACAGACGAGATTTCTATAGAAGAGTTGACTTTTACAGCAAAGTAACTACACATTTTTAGTAAGCTTTCAGATGAGCAATTTCTGAGAAAGAGTTAATGTTTACTACAACATAACTATACAAAGTAACTGGCACAGAATTGGCCATTTCACACATAAGCCCAGCAGTTCAAATTATAGGAAATAATTTAAAGATAAATTCAGTTACTGGAGGTCCAACTACTTCCTGGAAATGTGAATTCACAGCAAATTAACATTAACAACATTCAAGAAAAGAGACCAAAAACCTCCAGTAACACCAGTAATTTGGCAGAGATGCCCTTTTGGTAAGCTATCCTTAAATTCTCAATACTATATCCTTTCTTTGGGGTCTTTTATCAGACTATCTTTAATGTTAATAACTCAATGCTTTTTAATCCTTAATCAATTAATAAAACAAAAAAAAATAACAAAAGAAAATAAAAGAAAATAAAAAAATAAGTTAAGACAATAAATGTTAGTATCCTATCAATAGCCATAATCAAGAGCTATTGTTCTAGTATACTTAAGTGTTGAATTTTATTAACATGAAGTGTTGATAAATAAAAAAGTGAGTAGATTCTCAAAAAATAACAATAACATGGATTTGAAGAATTGAAGAGATATTTTATTGATATAATTTCATTTTGGTTAATAACAATTATTTTTAAAAGAAGAAGTATTTAATAATTATGACCTGTAAGTTTAATTAACTCTAAGAGTCTTACTAATTTTGAATCTTCTTGATTAATTTTCTAGCTTCTGATACTACTGCTATATATACATAAATTTTATTGTATGAGATTTCTTGAATTCTTTAATTTTCTAGCCAGGAATTCTGGAATTCTTGAAATTCTGCAATTTCTTTGAAAGAAATTCTGGAATTCTGAAATCCTGCAATTTCTTGTATAAGAATCCTGAAATTCCTGGAATCCTGCAATTTCTCTGAAAGGAATCCTGAAATTCCACTTTTACTACATTTTATTCTGATTGGCTAATTTATATACTAATATTTAATTCTTATATTCTATAAGTAACAATGTATGTGTTAAAAAATACTACTGCATAGTCTATGGATAAACTGATTCAGGATCTGGACCACTGTAAAATAGTTAGCATTGATGGCTTAAATTTGGTGCAGATTTTTATAGAAGCATTCTAAGTATGTAGTGACTGTTTTACTTTCTCTTTGCTTGATGGTAGTAAAGGTATTTGCCAAGTGGTTAATGCTATTATTGTTACTGAAATATCTCACAAATTCCAGTTTGAATTCTTGGAAAGTTTGTGGTTTGGCAGTTAAACTCTGGTATCATGAATCAGTAGTATTTTGGAGAAAATAAGGGATCACTTAAAGGGCTTTGTCATTATTCTATCTATTAGCTATGATGGCTTTTTCTACATCATTGAACCATACTTGGGTGTTGTTCTTCTTACCAGTAAATTTCTTAATTTTGGTAATGGGTGTGTATGCTATTGGTGCTAACAGTAGTTGTTGTTGTGGTTGAGGTTGAGGTTGCTGTTATAGTTGTTGCTAAGGTGGTAGTTGTGGCTACTGCTGTTGTTGTTTGACAATTGGTAGAATAGATAATGAGTTGATCTTAATTACTGGAGATAAGTTTTGGAGAACAATAAGAGCAGGGTTTAGATTATTCTGTTTTTGCTAAGTTGAAATGATTAAAGCTTGAATTTCTGGGTTTTCTGGAATTGGATTTTGTTTATTAATTTCTTGATCACTGCTTTTCTCTTTCTCAAAATCAGTTATTTCCCAGAGACTAACAGTGTTACCTGAGTAGAAAAACCAATCCAAAGTTATAAAAAAATGTGACATAACACAAAATAGTGCAATAACATTAGATAATGCATTATAATATAAGATAATATGTTATAATGTAGGATAACACAGAATAGCATGTAATAATGTAGGATAACGTGTTATAATGCAAGATAACACAGAATAACATGTAATAATGTCAGATAATGTGTTATAACATAGGATAACTAGTGATAATATAGAAAAATGAAGCAATAACAGAAATAACAAAGCAATAGCTAGTGATAGTGAAACAATTGAAAGCAATCTTGTAAAACCAAAAGAATGTATAAAAGCAAGTAGTTGTAGAAGTTAGAAAAGACAGACAGACAGATAGATATGAATCTCTAGACAAGAATCAAATATCCATACCCCTTTATCATTTATTATCCTCCCTATTTCATCTTTTGAAATAAACCAATTATTAAAGAAATCAGAGTCACAAATTTATGTTCTCAAACTTTGTGGAATTTACATGAATTAACTCTTGTCTCATATTTTTGTTCTAGGACAAATGCTCTTAGCATAACTGCCTTGAATGATCAACAATTTGGACCAATCACTCTTGATCACAGTGATTGATGATACTAAATTATCTTTTCTTTCTTTTCTTTTCTTTTCTTTTCTTTTTCTTTTTCTTTCTTATTTTTTTGTAGAGTGGCAACATAGTAAAATTGACTATCTGGGAATAGACTTCGTGATAGCCTGGTAAAAGAAAAAAGCTCTTTCTAAGTTTTAGATATTAATATTATCTTGTCAGCTTACCAGAAGGGCGAAAAGACAACACCAGACCCTAACGACTACTCACATTTATGGAAAATGTTGTAATCAATGAAAGACAAACTCTGTGTCTTATAACAAAAGAACTCAACAGGTAAATTCACATTCAGGAATAGACTTTTAGAGACTGATAATCAAGACTAAGCCAACAGAATTACACAGAAGATGTATCATCAATAATTAAGAGCACCAAACATTATTATTTCTCATATCTACCAAGTTTACCCATAATATTTGGTGCTCTGTGTGAGGTTATAAATCTACAGAAACAGAACATCTCAGAGATACACAAAAGTGGTGACTATTGAAACAATAGGAAAGAACCACTCCTCATATGGAAGAGCACTATTTCAATACTTTCAAAAAGATCTAAGAATACCAGCAGAAACCACCATTGCAGAAAGTGATTTTTGCAACTATATCAACACAAAAATCAACTGCTTGTTAGGCTGGGCAACTAATACAGAAAGACTTAAAAAACAAATTCATCAAAGCTTACTAAGGTACTCAATAATTACTAATACTCAAGCAATTACTGAAATCCTATGCATAATTGATATGGACATTAAACACTACTTGACAAAACAATTCTCTCAAGTACAACAACCAATAGAATCTGATTTGGAGGAATACGAGTACAAATCCAATAATCCCACAACTGCCCAAGACAAATCTATGGTCAACAAAAAACCAAGGATTCTCTTCCCAACAATTTTATCATACCATCAGACACCTCAAAGTAGAATTGTATTCAACCCACCCCTGGAAACCCAGTTGGAAACACCACAAACTTCTGAAAACTCATATCCTTGAAATTAACAAAGTTAGAACAAATCACTAGGAGAATACGGATCACTGTTTGAAAATCTTACCCCAACAGCCAGTCAATCAGAAGGAAACACGTCAACTTGGGAACAGCCACCAGCACAAAACCCAACAGAATCAGCATTTCCCTTGATGGAAGAAACAGCTATCCTACAACCTATTGGTTCAAGCAACAAAGGAAAACAACCAGCATTAGCATCTGGAGAACACTCAAATACACGGACACCAATCCCCTTAATCATAACTAGTAATATCCTATTCATTAACTGGATCATAGCTTACCAGGATATTGCTAAATTGGAAAAATTCTCTAGTAAAGAAGATAATGCATATTCTTGGATTGTGGACACCGAAAAAGCAATTACTACTAATGGTTGAAACGACAATCACACAATTCAGACACTGCTGTTTTTTCTGACTGAAACTGCTAATTCGTGGTACCAGAGCCTTGCAGAGAAGCCTACCTCTTTTACAGAGTTTAAACTCACATTTCTGCAATACTTCTGTGACCCTAATACATTCATCTGATTGCAAAATCAATTCAGTATAATAAAACAAAACGACCATAAAGCAGCAACTACTTATTTTGGAAGATTCAATCAGGTTTTTCAACAAATCCTAGCCATCAAGCAAAATTATTATACCACCATGCAAGTCCTTAATCAATTCATCAAAGGACTAAGAAGCAGCTTTCTAAGATCCATACAACCTTGCCATCTGGCAAATCTACAAGAAGCAGTCATTTTCACTTGTGATTTTGAGTCAGCCGAGCAAGAAGTAAACCATACTCAAGCCGTTAATTTAGCCATCAATAGAACCTCTGACATTGACACAAAAATAACCCAATTAAGTAAAAAATTAACTCAAAAAATTGAGAGATTCTTAGCTGGAAGCACAGAAACTTATCAACTACTACAACAGAGAGAAAATAACAACAACAGCAGATACCCACAGCAACAGAACTATCAGCAACAGCAACAACCTTGGAGATCTGATCTCCACAACTGTTACTACTGCCAGAAACCTGAACATATTGTTCATGATTGCAGAAAGAAGATAATGGACCAAAATCAAGGGAACCAATACCAGCAACTCAGATATCAGCAAAGCATGGTACTTTAATATTCTATACCTTAGAATCAACTGTCCCAATATGCACAACAAGTCTCATACACTCAACCACTGTCCCAGAATTATTATCAACCACTACTGATAACACAAGCAATTTCTCACTATCAAACTTCTCCTCACAGCTCATTCAGACCTCAAGTCATAAACTATAATCAGGAATGAAGGAATTCCAACAACAATCAGGTGCAAACCAACAGTGGACCATTTCGACCAATCTCTCACGGTTCTGCTCAATCTTGACCAACACCAATTAAATACCTGAATCAAGCTTTCTATCTTGGTCTTATGGAAGACCAGAGTTTTGACAAATCTACACCTGTGAAAAGGGAGAATGTAGAACAAATCTCCCAACCTTTTAAGCAAACAAAAAGCAATATCCCACCAGCTACTATTACCAAAGACACCACCCTAACTGCCATATTTCCTTTCAACATCAATAATTTGAACACCCATAGCCTTTTTAGTAAAGCAGCCATCAATCAGGATAAACCAATAATGGCCCTATATACTGATGCCAGAGTTAGAGGAATAGACATTAAATTAATCCTGAGCCAGTAGCATAATTATGAAGCAGCTCATGAACCAACTAGGTCACTAAGTAGACTATGCCACTACTGCCCAGATCATCACAGTGGATGGAAACACAAAAACTCTGATAGGAGAAATTGACAACTTTCCCTTTGAGATTAATAGAATTCAGATCCCTATCAAAGTACTCATTATGGAAGCTACTCAATATCAAGCTCTAATGGGAAATGATTGGTTGTCAAAAGCCAACACTACTCTCGATTAGAACATCCAAGAACTTCAACTTACGTTCAACAGACAGCATGCCCGAGTTCCAGTTACATGCAGACACTTTAAAACTCAACATATCGAGGAACCTCTTATTAAATTCGAAAACACACTACTGCCACCAACCATTGAGACCTATCAGGTTTTATGGGTGGATGATTATCGAATTGAACTACCCTTACCATCAATCTGGGAAGAAAAAAGAAAAGGCAGAGCTAAAGAAAAGTCCCAATTGTTATCAATAAGATATGTAACTTCAGACCAAAGAAATTTATTTTACCAACTTCCAAAACTAATATGTGTCAATTGTGAAAAGAAGCTATCTACTATGGGTGCATGTATTGGAGACAATAAAGAATGGCCCACTACCACCAAATACTACTGCAAATCTTGTTTACTGGAAAGATTTGGACAACCAAAATGACAAAACAAATAAAACAACACGCCATGTCTTATATGTGGCAAGATCCTGCCCAATGAAAGACTTTGGAATGATGTGCCTGATAGAGAAAAAACATGCAACAAGGCTTGTTAATACACCATATTAATCAACAATTGGGTACAAAAGAGAACTCCCATTAAAGACGCTTGGAAATAAGCACTCAACAGGTTAAACAGTTATCCACACAATGACCACAAAATCTGGAGAATGACAAATGCCAAAGCTGAAAATGCCATGTCCAAAGAGATACAAAAAATCAAGGATAACCCCTAGACACCTAAATATAATAGACCTGACTACTCCACAGACAATTTTTTTATGGATGACCCAAACGCATTTCAGAACCAATATTAAGAATTGGCCCCAACTCAAAAAAAACAAGAGCAAAGGTTAGCCAATTTAAATACCAAACTGTGCAATCACTGTTTGATCCTCTATCACTTCTAGTACTGTAACAAATGTGATCTCATATTCAATCTACCTCCAAAAATACTGTTTTCAATCACTGAACTACCTGAGCCCAAAGAAAAAGAGGCATTAATCATTGAGGACATGTTATTTCAAGATCTAACTGAGGATACCAAAACAGAATAGTATCTCACATATCCCAACCTATTCAAAGAACTAGAGCTAAAATAGTACAGTAACAATGAAGAAGAAATCTGCTCCAAAAGAGCACATAACACTGATGCCAGTTTTAACTTATGATACCCCAGACAATCACCCATCATTATAGCCTCACATTCCTTTGTAAAAATAGATCTTAAGATAGCATTAGAAATTTCTGTTAGTACAATGGTACAAGTTGCCTCTTGATCTAGTCTAGCCAAGAAAGGAATCAATGTAAAAGGAGAAATCATCGATGCTGGTTACATAGAGAACATCATCATGATGCTACAGAACAATTTGGACAGACTCTACAAAATAGAATTACAAGAAAAGATTACCCAAGCTATTTTCCTATCCCTAATCAAAATATCCCAATTGACCCCAGTAACAACCCGAGAAGAATTAGACCTCACTGCCCGAGGAATCAACGGATTTGGATCAAATAGAAGAAGAAATGTACCAGTTAATTTCACGAAGGAAGACAGTAATCAGGTAGAATTTATCTACACCAAAACTGTTATCTCCATTCTCCCATACTGACAATACATCTTCAAAGTGAATCAAAAGATCCAAGATCAAGCCCTGTTATTTGAAGCCAGTCCCAAAATCTGTTCCCTAGCTAATATTGCTAATCTATACCTACCAGTCAAAGCCCATAAACACTTCAAAATTTATATCCACAACCTGACAGAAGATGTTATTAAAATTTCCAAAGGGACTCTTGTCAGTTCCATATCCGTAGATATTCAGAATCCTGAAAAACTCCAATCCATTCCAGACTTCGCACAATTATTCTTATTCTGTGATATTATCTCACAAGTATGAAATTTGCCAAAAGAAAGTTACTTGTTCACACCAGAAGAGATCAATAAATTGAATTTAGGAAACTTAAGTATCCTGCAAGAAATACAACTCAAAGTCCTTCTGAATCAGCATGCCAATGTCTTTGCTAGCGAAAATGAGTTCGGATGCACTGACATTGTAAAACATCAGATTGATATGGGAGATGCTCGACTGATTAAGCAATGAACTTACTGTGTACTCTTATCTAGTGATAACCTAATTAAGCAAGAAATGCAATAGATGCTTGATAACAGCCTAATCAAAGAATTGTTAAGTCTTTGGTCCTCTCCAGTAGTCTTGGTTACCAAGAAAAACAGAAAGGTACAATTTTGCATGGATTACTGAAAATTAAATAGCATTACGTGAGGAGATAGTTATTTCACTCCCCTCATCCAAAAAATTCTGGACAATCTAGGAAAAAAAAAATGGTTTTCATCATTAGATCTAGCAAATGGTTATTGGCAAGTTGAAATGGACTCCAAAGACAAAGAAAAAACAGTGTTTACCACTCAAGATGGAAACTTTGAGTTTAACGTAATGCTTTTTGGACTTTGTAATGCTCCTACCATGTTTCAATGCCTGATGGATATAGTATACAAAAAATTCTTTGGAAAACAGTAGTAGTCTACTTAGATGACACAAACGTGTTCTTTGAAACATTTGATGACCATTTGCTCCACTTGCAACCAGTCTTTGAATGTCTTCATAGTGCCAGATTGAAACTCAATCCCAAGAAGTGCTTCTTTGGAAAAACCAAGTTAAAGTTCCTAGGACATGTAATCGGCAAGGACAGAGTTAAATCTGATTCAGATAAAATACAAAAAGTTAAGGATTTTCTAGCCCCAACCAACCTCAGAGAATTACAAAGATTTTTAGGATTGGTAGGATATTATTGTCGATTTGTCAAAGATTTCTCAAACATCACAAAACCACTCCATCAATTGTTGTCCAAATACGTACTGTACTTGTGGAAGGAAGATCAACAGAAAGCATTTGACTATCTCAAACAGCAATTGATCACATTCCCAATCCTGATCTATCCAAATTTTACTAAATGGTTCATTGTCACTATGAATGCTTTAAAAAATGCTTTAGGAGCAGTATTATCTCAGATAGGACCAGACAATAGAAAACATCCAGTTGCCTACACCAGTTACAACATGAGCCCAGCAGAAAAAAATTACAGCACAACAGATCTGGAATGCCTTGCCATTTATTGGGCTATACAGACTTGAAAACATTACCTCAGTCAACTATTTGACCTATATACCGATCACAAAAGACTTATTTGGTTACTCAATAATCCACAATTAGAAGGAAAATATGCAAGATGGAGTACTTATCTGCAACAATTCCCACTTAAAGTCTATTACAAAGAAGAATCCAAGAACATCAATGCCAACAGTTTGTCAAGAATGCCACAAACCTAATCCCAGACCCATGGACACACTCACTTATTAATGACTACATTAGTACCTATCAACACTACATTTCAAGGAGATATTATTTCAACAGGAACAAAGTACCATAAGAAAACAAGCCCAAAATTATTTTATTTAAGACAACTAACTATATTGACAAGAACGCCAAAACCACCCCACCCCACAACAACTAATCAAGGACAGTAAAAGAGAAACTATACTATATAGCATGCACTCAGATCCAATGTCAAAACACTTTAACAAAGATGCTACCCTTGAAAGAACACTAAATTTATACTATTGGCCAATGATGTACAAAGACATTTTTGAATACGTACTCAATTGTGACACATGCCAGTGAAAAGGAGAAGCAAGATCAACAGAACCACTTTGACCCATTCCAGTTGAAAATCCATTTGATAGAATTGGGATTGATTTGGTTGGTTTTCTCTCAATTACATCCAAAGGAAATCAGTATATCACTGTAGCCATTGATTATCTTACAAAATGACCAGAAGCCAAACCAATTCAAGTGGCCAATGCCAAAACAGTAGCTGAGTTCGTACATCAAGACCTAATTTGCCGACATGGATGTCCAAAAAAATTGTTATCCAATCAAGGAATACATTTTGTCAATAATACGTTAACAGAATTAAGCCAATAGTTTGGTATAAAACATTCTTTATCATTATCATATCCACAAACTAACGGACTGGTAGAACAGTTTAACCAAACATTGTGTAAAGCACTAGTAAAAATAAGTCAAGAAAACAAACAAGAATAGAACTTATTCATACTTTCAGTACTCTTTGCATACCGAACACTAAAGCAAAATACGATACACTTCACACCATTCGAACTAGTCTATGGAAGGAAAGCTATGTTACCTATTGAATGAGAAATATTGTTCTACCCAACAGAAACAATCAATGAAAAGAATTTTAAAGCTACCTTGTACCACAGAACGTACCAGTTAATAGAAACATTAGAAAACAATTGAAAAACAAGCTGATAACATTAATAATGTTCAAAAACAACAAAAGAAAAGACATGACAATCACCTATCTAAACAACCAATGAAATTCAAGATTGGAGACCAGGTACTGTTATATTATACAAAAGCTAAGAAACAGTGGAGTGGAAAGTTTGACCCAAAGTGGAACAGTCCATTCCACATACACAAAGCTTTAGGAAATGGAGCTTACAAACTACTGTTATGTGTTGGAGTAACAAGCTAATAGATAGCAAGGGAGAACAGGATTGTAGGGTGATAAAAATAATCAAAGGGGAATTCAACTTTAAAGAGCGAATTGAATGAGTATGGATTTAATGTGTAAGATCAGTCTCATAAAATATCTTAGTTGTTATTCTTTTTAAAGGTAACTGGAGAATCTGAAGATAGAGGAATAGTCTGTACTGTCAACAATTAATCACTACTGGTATTAATTCTATGTCTTCACATCAGTGCTCTTAGAATTCAATATCAGGTATCAACTTGTGCTCTTCAGTTACGTTTATACAAATAGGCTTCAAATACTACAATTATTCAAACAGGAAAAAGCCAACAAGTAATCTTTTATCCTAAGATGTTCAGATACTTGAAGGTAGGGAAAAAAAAATTAGTGATAAGAGAATAATTAAGATGAAAGTTGTTATTTTTATTTATTTGATTCTTGTCTGAGAGATGATTTTCTACAGCTAAGAGACTCATTGCTTATATAGCTAATGAAAGTGGTCAACAACTAGATCAATGATCAGGTCAATGATCACTATCTAAAAATAGAGTGGCTAATTATATGACATCAGTGGCTAATACATGTGATAACTAATAAAAATTATGGATTTTAACCATAACATCATCTTCTTCAAAAAGATTGAGCTCCGGCAAAATCAAGCTATTTATAAGGTATTCTAATTGAAAGATTTTGTCTAACTCAAAACTAACTAGTTTGTTGAAGTCATTTGTGGATAGAGTGTATAATACTTGAGGCAAAATAAGCTTTGTATCCAAGAGACCAAATTTTTGTATAAAAGTTTTGGCTTTTTTTGCAATGGTCAAAACTCTTGGGACATCTAAACATATAATACCCAAAATTTTCACTTGTATCTTTGAAGTTGTTTTCTTCATGAGCTTCATTTCTTCTATGATTTCACCAAGATGACCATAGAGTTCTAGTTGTCTTCCATATGACAAGTTTTTGTCTATGAACAAGATTTCCTTAATCATTTTTTCAATTGTCATGGAAGGTGTAAGTATTGCTGCTGTTATGCTTTCCAGCAAATACTTATCTATTTTGCTACCAATTTTTTCTCTTCTGGTAGTGGTTTTCTTTGGTCTAATAACAGTATGTGTTCCACTGTTATCAGTTATGGTGGTTTGTTTTCCAATAGTCAGAGTAGCATTTGGATAATTTTTGATCCAGTATTCATGGAGAATGTAGAAAGTGTTTTGAATGTTTTGATCTAGGAAATAATTGTTCATGTCGATTAAAGATACCTCTGTTTTGGGAATGGTGCATTTATTTATATCTGATTTTTGTTGATCCTTTGGGTCGGTATTATCACAACAGGTAACCAATCAGGTTGTTTGTGATATTTCTTAAGTCATGTGCCATGAACAGGGCAATCATTGAAGATTGTTCCATATTGATCTTGTAAGATATAAGAACCATTGTTCAAAACTTTGTTGACTATAAAGGGTCTTTTCCACCAGCTAGAGAATTTATTACCATAGACATTGTCTCTGTCTAAACAGTATTCTAAAACTAAGTCGCCAACACTTAAAGAAAGTGTTTTATATGTTTTCTTTTTCTTAGCTTTTCTTGGAATTGTTTTATCTTTTCAAAGGCAATTATTCATGTTTCTACTAATGAGTCAAAAATGGTACCAAGTCTTCTTTGCAAAATGTTTTTGTAATTCCCTATTGTTATTTTTTCAAAGAGTATTGTTTCAATGTCAGTTTTTATTGGTAAGGTTGCCATTCATTCATAGAGTAGATAAAAGAGTTCATAACTTGTTATGTCATAATTCACAGTTTTATAAGCAAACAAAGCTGAAGGCAGTACTTTGTCCCATAAGTTTGTTTCTTCACTGGTTTTGGCTAGGGTTTCACATAGTGTTCTATTGAAATGTTCTACTAGGCCATTTGTTTGGAGGTGATAAGAAAAGGAAAGTTTGTGATGTATTCCCATTTTTCTGCAAAGTTCTTCAACAAGTATATTGAGAAAAGCTCTTTCTCTGTCAGATAAAAGTTCTTTGGAGCAGCCATGGTGACAAATAATATCTTCATAAATGAAATTGGCTATTGAGACTGCTGTTTGGTCTGGAGTGGCTCTTGCTTCTACCTATTTTGTAAGATAGTCGGTAGCTGTGATAATGTATCTGTTGTCATCAGGAGTTATTGTTAAAGGTCCAACAACATCTATACCAATTTTGTCAAAGGGTTGACCAACAGAGATTGGATGGATATCTTCTTTGTGATTGGGTTTTCCTCTTCTTTGGCAGATATTACAGGTTTTGATGTATTCAGCAATGTCTTTTCCTAAAATAGGCCAATAATAGTGAGCTAAAGTTTTCTGAATTGTTTTTGTTTTTCCAAAGTGTCCAGCTAATGGATCAGTGTGCATATTGTAAATCACAATTTCTCTTTCTTTAAATCTGATGACTTTCTGGGGGCAGTTAGGATCTTTTCTATTTCTTTTATAAAGTTGGTTCTGACAAATCAAATAGAAATTTGATTGTTTGCACAAATGTTCTCTTTGTTGTCATGTGTATTTCGGTGGGTATTGTCCTTTATCCAAAAATTTTATTAAGGCAGAGTAGTTGTCCAAGTTTATTATCATGTTTGTTAAAAAGGGGGAATTATTAATAATTAAGTTGGTTTAGTTTAAGAGGTTTGTTCTGTCACTGAATGGTAAATCTGGAGAGAGCATTAGCGTTTTAATGATTAGCTCCTTTGCAATATTGAATATTATAGTAAAATTCATCCAAGTGGAGTATCCAGCAAGTTATCTGTTTGTGTTTTAGCCTCTTTTTGTTGTGCAGCCAAACCAAAGCTTGGTGATTTATTACCACCAAAAACTTTACACCAAGAAGATACTTACTCCAGTAACTAGTAGACCATACTACTGCTAAGCATTCTTGTTCAGTAACTGAATAGTTCTGTTCTGCTGGGAAAAGGGTTCTACTGGCATAGGCTATGGCATGTTTTTTGCCATTTTCATCTTTCTGGGAGAGAACAGCACCAAGTCCAAAGCCAGATGCATCAGTGTGAAGGATAAAGAGTCAATTTAAATTAGGTTGCTTGAGGATGGGTTCTGTAACCAGTTTTTCCTTTAAAGTTTCAAAGGCTTTTTGTTGATGTGTTCCCCAATGGTAATTGACATTTTTCCTGAGTAGCTGATTAAGAAGAAAGGCAATTTTAAAGAAATCCTTGACAAATTTGCAATAATAAGAGACCAAACCAAGAAAAGAGCATAGTTCATAAATGTTCATTGGTTGTTTGATGTTTTGGACTTTTTCAATTTTGGCTGGGTCAGGAAAGATTCTATCTTTTGTAATAAAATAACCAAGGAACTGGGTGGATTGTCTTCCAAAGAAAGATTTGATTGGGTTGATCTTGAGGCCAGCATTTCTGAGGAGATCAAAAATTTTTTGCAAATGTTCCAGGTGTTCATTCCAGGTTTTTGAGTATACCATTATGTCGTCCAAATAAACTAGAACAAAGTTTTTCTTGACTGATTCAAATACTTTATCCATTAAGCATTGAAAGATGAGAGGAGTGTTGGTAAGACCAAAAGGCATAACTATGAATTCATAGGTGCCATACTTGGTGATGAAAGCAGTTTTTTTTCTGCTTTCTGGATCCATCTCTACTTGCCAGAATCCAGCAGTTAAGTTAATGGTTGAAAAGAAAGCAGCATCTTTGAATTGATCTAACATTGCATCAATCTTAGGAAGTGAGTACATGTTTCTTTCAGTGATGGCATTTAATTGGCAATAGTTGACACAGAAGTGTAGTGTTCCACCTTTCTTGGATACCACTACAACTGGGAAAGCCCATTCACTCTTGGTTTCTTGTATGAATCCAAGTTCTTTCATTTGGTTTATCTCTTTCTTAATAAACTTATCATTGTGCCGATTGGATTGATAAGGCTTCAAATAGATGGGTCGAGTTTCTCTGGTGATAATGGTGTGTTGTATCACATGGGTACATCCAGGGGTATCATCTTCTTTGGAGATAACTGGGCTATTTCTAGCCAGCAAATTTTCAATGTCTATTTTTTTTTCTTCTGGAAAGAGTTCTTTTTGTTCTACAACCAGTGATTGAATCTCAGATGGTTCATTCTCAAAGGACTTCTGTATTTCTTTTAATTCTTCTCTGGATATCAAACTGATTGGTTCCCAATCTCTGTAATAGATCAGACATAATTTGCATTCATCACTTGGAGAATACAAGGGTTTGTTGCACCAATACTGGGCACAAAGACCATGCCACCAAAAACTGTATTTGGCTTTTTTGCCAAGTTTTCTTTCAAAGGTTCTTCTAAGAATATCATAATAAGGCCAGCAGATCAGTTTGCCATTTACAATGATTCCTTCTTTGTCTGCTTTAACATTGTCCAGTGGTTTGCTATTGCTGGTGAAAGTGGTATAGGCGAATTCAGCAGTTTCTTTTTGCTCTTTTTGTTCTTCTTCTTCATCGCTCTCTTCATTATCTGATTCATTTGATTGTTCTTCTTCTTGGTTTTGTTTGGGTACTGGAAGAGTTGTCCAATGGTGACACTTAATCACAATGAGTTTCTCATCACATCTGATGGTTAATTCACAAAGTTCATAATCAAGCAAAGCTTTTGCTTTCTTGAACCATTCATTGCCAACAATGATGGTGTATTCCTTGGCTTCAGAAACTTCTATGTCAGTTTCAATGCTAATTCCATTGATATGGACAGAAACAGCTTTGGCAATACCCAGTCCTTTCTTTTTGTCACCATGTACATTGGTCATTAGTCTGGTGGAAGGTTCATCAATCTTTCTACAAATTGCTTCCAAAAAGTGTTTGGCAATGACACTAACAGATAATTCACTGTCCAGAATTAAGTCAATGAAGTATTCAGCCACTTGGGCTTTATAAATCAGAGGGGTAATATTGCTGTTATCAGCAAGTCCAGCTTGGTAAGAGTGCTTGTTGGTTTTTGGTGTCTTCTTCTTTGGAATCAAAGATTTGCAAAGATCTTTTCTGAACTGTGAGTGGGTCATTAACTGGCCAAAGGTAATATGTGCTGGGGTTTCCATGAGATCTTTGACAATGGAATAGGGTCCAGATTTTTGTACAATTTCTGGGAGTTCCAACTTTGGAGGATTCTTAAAAATTTTAGCCTTTGGTGGCTCATTGTTATCAGCAGCAGAAGTTGAGGCTTTGTTGGGGTCTAGAACGAAATCAACCTTGGCTTTCTTCTTCTTTCTGGTTGGTTCTGAGGTGTTGATTGCTAGTTCATCCATGTCATGATTATTATTAGTTAAGTTAAAAGCGTAAAAAAGGTTTTCTTCTGGTTGGCTTGCACTCTCACTCTTTGGAGATGCGCCTACCAGTTTTAAAGGCTAATAAACAGTGGCTTCAACTAGGGGATCCTCTCCAAAGAAATTGATGTTGGCATGATTGGGTCTTTGATTGGGCATATTGTTGTTGTTAATCCTGTTGTTCTGAGCATCATTGTTTCTGGAGACTGGTGGAGGCAGTGGAGAATTGTTACAATCTCTTGAATAATATCCAGTTAATTCACAATAATAGCACACAGGTGGGCCACAATTTTGCTGTCTTTGATAGGGAGATTGCTAGGGCTGGTTAAAATGAGGTTCATATCTAGGTCTTGGTGATTGCTGGTTATCTCTGACTGCTTGTACCAACAGTTCTAATAACCGGGCAAGGTTAGCTGTGAGTCTATCTATCAATTGTTCATTTGGGTCTTGGATTTGGACAGTAAAAGAAGTAGCAGCCACTTGAGAAGCAGGGGCCATAACAGGAGCAGAAGCGAAAATTGAAAGTGTGGATCCCAAATGTATCCTTTGGTTATCTTCAATCCTTTGGGCGAGTTCAAT
Source organism: Geosiphon pyriformis (assembly GCA_016748015.1). Lineage (NCBI taxonomy): Eukaryota > Fungi > Glomeromycota > Glomeromycetes > Archaeosporales > Geosiphonaceae > Geosiphon > Geosiphon pyriformis. Next base: position 193,352 of record JAAOMT010000261.1, on the reverse strand, counting down.
AGCCATATTTATTGTAGGATTGTCTTTCAGAGCCAAGAGAAACCAAAGAGCATATGATAAATCAGTTCTCAATCCTTTTGTGAAGGAGTGGATCTTTTGCTCTTTAGTTTAGTTTCTACCAGAGTCTACACACTTGATGAGTTTTCTGATTGCTTTGGCATATTTGGTCACAATTTCACCAGGACCTTGGGTTCTTCTTTCTAATTTCATATGCCATTTGGATATTAAGATGGGGGTTCTGAATTTGTTTTCAAATCGGGTAGTAAAAGAGGTGTTGTTTTCTCCAATATTTGCTGAAGTCCATCTAACAATTCTTTGTTGAACACTAGCATTGGTTTCTTGTGAAAACCAGGTAGCAGGGGAGCCTTGGAGGTAGCCACCAATGATTTGGAACTTGTATTCATCATCATACTGGTTTGCAGTGGCTGCTCTTTCAAAATCATCTACCCATTCAATTGGATCTTGGGCATCACCTCTGAATAGGGGTAGTGGAGTGTTGTTTCTTTGTCCCAAAGCAGTTTGTATGCCTTAAAGGGCAGCCAAGATGTTTACTTGTATTGGATCTTGGGCCATTGGTTCAGGAGTTACTGTTTGTGTGAAGTGCTCTGATTCACTTAAGAAAAAATCAAAAATAGGGGCTGTTTGGTAGCTTTCTTCTTCTGTTTCAAGGGGAGTTACTGTTGATTGATGGGCAGCAATCTAAATGTGGATTTGATGATTCAGATATTCGAAATCAGGGGGCTGTTGTTTAAAGATTGTAGAATATAAGAGCTGATTGATACTGTTGTTTCTTTCTTCAAAGTCATTTTCAAAATAAGCTTGGTCAAAGTAATAGGTTGTATAAGCTGTGTAGGTTTCAGCTGAATGCTTGTTCAGGAACCAGTTCCAAAAGTCTTGGAATTGTCTACTGAATTGTTCTTCAAGGGAGAAGCAGATCAAGCAGAAGGGCAGAGAATTAAGTTCAATGAAACTTTAATCATTTCTGTTGTGTGCTGCAAAGTGTTCTTCTGATTGCTGTGGCAGATATGAGTAATCACCCATACAATGAGGGAATAAGTGAATTTTAACAACCTCACAGGGAGCACCACTTTTATGTTATGTATTGGAGTAACAAACTAACGGATAGCAAGGGAGAACAGGATTGTAGAGTAATGGAAATAATCAAAGGGGAATTCAACTTTAAAGAGTGAATTGAATAAGTATGAATTCAATATGCGAGATCAGTCTCATAAAATATCTCAGTCATTATTCTTTTCAAAGATAACTGGGGAATCTAAAGGTAGAGGGATAGTCCATACTGTCAACAATTGATTACTGTTGGTATTAATTCTATGCCTTTATGTCAGCACTCTTAGAATTCAATATAAGGTATCAACTTGTGTTCTTCAGTCACATTTATACAAATAGTCTTCAAATACTACAATTATTCAAACAGGAAAAAGCCAACAAGTAATCTTTTATCCTAAGATGTTCAGATACTTGAAGGTAGGAAAAGGGAAATTAGTAATAAGAGAGTGATTAAAATGAAAGTTGTTATTTTTATTTATTTGATTCTTGTCTGAGAGATGATTTTCTACAGCTAAGAGACTTATTGCTTATATAGCTAATGAAAGTGGTCAACAACCAGGTCAACGACTAGGTCAATAATCACTATCTAAAAATAGAGTGGCTAATACATGTGATAACTAATAAAAATTATGGGTTTCAACTATAACACTACAATTGGAAGACAGGATTTTAAAAAAAGTAATGCATGGAAATCGGTTAAAAATTTATCATGCAAAACAAGAATCATTGTCATCAGTACCTCAACTAGGAACACAAATTTCATTAATCAGACCAGAAGATATACCATAAGATCTGGAACCAATCATCATCATCAAAACATAGACAACATGCAGCAAATTAAATTGGAGAATTCAAATATATATAGCATCCAAAAAGCAGCAAGAAATGATAGAAATTTCAACATGGATCTTTCAGATCAAATTTTAAAATTATCTAAACAATTATTTAAAACAATTCAAAAATTGACATCTCAAATAGAAATAACAATTGATAAAAAAGAGATATGGTACAAAGATAAGAGCAGGAAAGGGGAGGATGAGAGTTCAATTAGAACTAAACATTCCCTCCCCTACCCACTACCCGAAAGGCAATGTTGGAGGAAAAATTGCCTTCGGGTGGAAGATGAAAAAGAAAGAGGCAAAGAATGAGAAAAAGGTTACAAAAGAAGATACTTGGTCCCTAAGTTCAAAAAAATAAAAGAAGCTTTAGCTCGTGAGACCGAACACTCTGAAACAGAAGAGTGGACACCTGACAACACCCAGGAATGGAAAGAAAGACTTCCTCCAGCTTATTGGTTCTACAAAATTGGAGAACAGCTTGACTTGAAGACACCATATAAAGATCTCAACCAAAAAACATTCAACAAAGAAGCAATACAACAAGTAGAAAAATTCGTAGAGAAAAACAACCTGACCCTATATTACAAAACAGCATACAGACTATATGCCACCTTTTAACATTGCCCAAATGTACTACTGAACAAATCTATGAAAACCATAATGGTTAATAACATAAGACAAATAACCAATTAATAGTTCAAAGATCTACAAAAAACAATACTCGAGGCAACAATCGAACATTACACAAATGAAGCCATGATAACAGATACATATAGTTTTGCAGGAGCTCAATTTTAAAAAGAGAAGGATAATGTTACCTGAGTAGAAAAACCGATCCAAAGTTATGAAGAAACATAACATAACACAGAATAGTGCAATAATATTAGATAATGCATTATAATGTAGAATAACATGTTATAATGTAGGATAACACAGAATAGCACACAATAATGTAGAATAATGTGTTATAATGCAGGATAACACAGAATAACATATAATAACATCAGATAACATGTTATAACATAGAATAACTAGCAATAACATAGAAAAACAAAGCAATAACAGAAATAACAAAGCAATAGTTAGCAATAATAAGACAATTGAAAGCAATCCTGTAAAACCAAAAGAATGTATAAAAGCAAGTAGTTGTAGAAGTTAGAAAAGACAGACAGACAGATAGATACAAACCTTTAGACAAGAATCAAATATCTATACCTCTTCATCATTTATTATCCTCCCTATTTTATCTTCTGAAATAAACCAATTATTAAAGAAATCAGAGTTACGAATTCATGTTCCCGAAATTTGTGGAATTTACGTGAATTAACCCTTGTCTAGTATCTTTGTTCTAGGACAGATGCTCTTAGCATAACCATCTCAAACAATCAATGATTTGGACCAATCGCTCTTGATCACAGCAATTGACAATACTAATTTATCTTTTCTTTCTTTTCTTTTCTTTTCTTTTTCTTTTTTTTTTCTTTTTTATTTTTTTGTGGAGTGGCAACATAGTAAAATTGACTGTCTGGGAATAGACTTCATAATAGCCTGGTAAAAGAGGAAAGCTCCCCCTAAGTTTTGGATATTAACATTATCTTGTCAGCTTATTAGAAGAGCAAAAAAACAACACCAGACCTTAACAACTGCATTCATTAACTTAGAGAAAAAAGCTCACATTTATGGAAAATATTGCAAAAGAACTCAATGGGTAAATTCACATTCAGGAATAGACCTTTAGAGACTAATAATCAAGACTAAGCCAACAGAATTACATAGAAGATGTATTATTAATAATTGAGAGCACTAAATGTTACTATTTCCCATACCCACCAAGTTTACTTGTAACAATGGCTTCAAAATCTGGTTGTGATAGTGATGATTAAATTTTTGATGGTATTAGGGATCATAATTTAAATCCCTCAAAATAATCACTGTATGTTCCTAATAACTTTGCTTTCTTTTGTTTACTTTGGAATGTGATTTTGTTTAATGGTGTTGTTATGCTTACTATAAATGTGCTTACTATAAATGTGTCTATTATATTAATAGTTAAATGTGTGATAATATGATGGATTAGTAGGTAAATCAAATCTTTGTTTCTTCCAAATAGGTAGTTGTATTTGCTTTGAGGTTCCTACTGGTGTTTGTAACCTTTTTTTTTCTTTGTTTGCAAAAGTGATGGAGAATTTTTGTTTAGTGTATTTTTTAATTTCCCAATGTTACAAGTAAACTTGGTGGGATAAGAAAATGGTAACATTTGATGCTCTTAATTATTGGTAAGGTGTGTTTTACATAATTTTGGTGGCTTAATCTTAATTATCAGTCTTTGAAGGTCTTATTTTACTGGTTGTGAATTTACTTGTTGAGTTTTTTGGTTATAAAGCACAGAGTTTTGGTTTTCACTAATTACAACTTCTTATAAAAGTGAGCTTTCTTTTCCAAACTAACAAGCATAGTCATTAGGGTCTAGTGTTGTCTTTTTGCCTTTTTGGTAAGCTATCAAGATAACATTAATATCCAAAAACCTAGAGGGAGCTTTTTTTTTTACCAGACTATCACGAAATCTATTTTCAGACGGTCAATTTTACTATGTTGCTATTCCACAAGAGAAAAAGAAAAAAAGAAAAAGAAAATAAAAGAAAAAAAATAAAATAAAAGAAAAGATAAATTAATATTGTCAATTGTCATGATCAAGAACAATTGGTCCAAATTGTTAATAGTTCAAGGTAATTATGCTAAGAGCATCTGTCCTGGAATAAAGATATGAAACAATGGTTAATTCATGTAAATTCCACAAAGTTTGAAAACATGAATTCATGATTCTGATTTCTTAATAATTGATTTATTTCAGAAGATAAATATAGAATATAATAAATAATGAAAAAATATGGATATTTGATTCTTGTTTAATGGTTTGTATCTATTTGTCTCTTGTTTCTACCTTTTATAATTACTCACTTTTATATATTCTTTTGGTTTTATAGAATTGCTTTTGATTTTTTTGTTATTGCTAACTATTGCTTTGTTATTTCTGTTATTGCTTTGTTTTTCTATATTATTACTAGTTATCCTACATTATAACACATTATCTAGTGTTATTATATGTTATTCTGTATTATCCTACATTATAATACATTATCTTGCACTATCTTAAATTATAATGTATTATCCAATATTATTGCACACTATTCTGTATTATGTCATATTCTAGCCACATTTTTTTATAACTTTGGATCAATTTCTCTATTCAGGTAACATTATCCCTCTCTTTTTAGAATTAAGCTTCTGCAAAATCATATGTATTTGTTTTTATGTCTTCATTTGTGTAATGTTCAATGGTTGTGTTGAGTATTGTTTTTTATAGGTTTTTGAACTGTCAATTGGTAATTCATCTTATGTTGTTAATTGTTATTATCTTTATAGATCCATATAATAGTATGTTTGGACAATATTGAAAAGCAGCATATAATTGGTATGCTGTTTTGTAATATAGGGTCAGATTGCTTTTTTCTACAAATTTTTCTACTTGTTGCATTGCTTCTTTGTTAAAAGTTTTCTGGCTGAAGTCTCCATATGGCATCTTTAAGTCTAATTGTTCACATATTTTGTAGAACCAATAAGCTGGAGAAAGTCTTTTTTTCTATTCCTTTGTGTTGTTTGGTGTCTATTCTCCTGTTTCAGGAAGATCAATCTCATGAGCTAAAACTTCTTTAATTTTTTCTAATTCAGAGACCAAGTATCTTCTTTTATAAACTTTTTCTTGTTTCTCCACTCTTTTTTCAAGTCCTGCCTGAGATAATTTAATTCCTTTTTGTAAAATTCTTTTTTTGGACAGAGTATAAAGATGAGAATAGTTAGTTTTAGTTAAACTCATACTCATTTCTTTTTTGCTTCTATTTTTATAGCATATTTTTTTTCTATTAATTGTTATTTCTATTTGAGCAGAAAATTGTTGAATTGCATCAAATAGTTGTTTTGAGAGTTGTAGAATTTGATCTAACAAATCCATATTGAAAGTTTTATTGTTTCTTACTGTTTTTTGAATGCTATATATATTTGAATTCCCTAATTTAATTTGCTGCATGTTGGCTACATTTCGATGACAATGATTGGTTTCAGATCTCATGATATATTTTCTGGTTTAATTAATGAAATTTGTGTTCCTAGTTGAGATACTAATAATGATGATTCCTGTTTTGTATAATAAATTTTTAACTGATTTCCATGTACTACTTTCTTTAAAATCCTGTCTTCCAATTGTAATTTGTAAGCTCCATTTCCTAAAACTTTGTATATGTGGAATGAACTGTCCCACTTTGGGTCAAACTTTTCACTCTATTGTTTTTCAGCTTTTATACAATGTAATAGTACTTGGTCTCCAATCTTGAATTCTATTGATTGTTTTGGTAGGCAGTTATTATGTTTTTCTTTTTGTCATTCTTGAGTGTGATTAATATTGTCAGCTATTATTCTTCAATTGTTTTCCAATGTTTTTATTAGCTAGTATATTTTTTGGTGTAAGATAGCTTCAAAATTTTCTTTGTTGATTGTTTCTGTTGGATATGATGGTATCACTTATTCAATTGGTAATGTAGTTTTTCTTCTATAGATTAGTTTGAATGATGTAAACTGAGTCATATTTTGTTTCAATGTTTGATGTTATGGATAAACTTGGTGGAGTATAGTGGTAATGTTTGGTGTTCTAATTTAATATTTTAAGGTTGTATGTTTTTCTAGGATTGATGTTTATTAATCTCTGAAAGTCTTTTTTGAATAAAAATTTACTCATTGAATTCTTTAGTTATAAGGCACAGAGTTTTGGTTTTTGCTGATTGCAACTTCTTATAATGATGAGCTTTCTTATCCGAGCTAATGAGTGTAGTCATTAGGGTCCAGCATTGTTTTTTTGCCCTTCTGATAAGCTATCAAGATAACGTTAATATCTAAAAACCTAAAAGGAGCTTCCTTCTTTTATCAGGCTATCACAAAGTCTATTCCCAGACAATTAATTTTCTTATGTTGCTACTCCACAAGAGAAAAATAAAAAAGATAAAAAAAAATAAAGGAAATAAAAAAAAATAAAAAAATAAAAAAAATAAAATAAGAAATAAGTGTCCTGTTAATAGTCATAATTAAGAGCTATTGTGCCAGCAGGTTAAATAGTGGATTAATAACATGGATTTAAAGAATTGAAGAGATATTTTATTAATATAATTCTATTTTGGTTGATAGCAACTATTCTTGAAAGGAGTAATATTTAATAATTATGGCCTGTGAGTCTAATTGACTCCTGAAAGTCTAATTTTCTTTCTGAATGTCTTTTTAACTTCTAGAGCTATTTGTTTTTATATATTTTTTTGTTCTACAGGATTGCTTTCAATTGCTTCACTATTGTTAACTATTGTTTTGTTATTGTTAGCTATTGTTTGTTATTGCTAGCTATTGTTTGTGTTTGTTCTATGTTACTTCAAATTATAATGCATTTTTCTTGTTATATTTCTTTGTTATATTTTCCCATGACTTTTTGGTTTTTCTACTCAGGTAATATTATCCCTCTTTTTTAGAATTGAGCTCCTGCAAAATCTTCTAAATTTTTTTTTATTGCTATTTTTAAATCTATTTTGGTATGTGAATAGTGTTTTTTTTTAAATTATAGGGGTCTGTCCAAAATATTTAATTTCAAATCCTGCATTCATATTATGTGCATGTTTAGCCATAATGCCCTTATTATTATCACTAAATTAAGTTAATTTTTGCTTCATTATAAGATCTAGAAATGTGATATATTGTTTAGTATTTGAAATGGAGTTTGAATTATTGTTGTTATTGTTGGTAGAATTTGAATTGTCATTGTTATCATTAGTAGAGTTTGAATTGGAATTAAGTTCTGATTCCAATTCTTACTGATTGGCTTGTTTTCTTTGGAGTTCAAATATATGATGCATGAAAGTGGATTGTGACTTGGGGCCATCAGATAAGTTTTGATGATTTGTTGATTGATTTTGGTACTGCTGATTCTCAAATTTCTTTTTTTTTTCTAAGTTTTTTTTGTATTGACACTTTCTCAGCACTGACTTTTGGCATGGAAGAAGGCAGTTTTCACACAAGTAAGTATGAATCTGGGTAGTTTTTTTTCTGGAATTCTTTCAACAGATCTTTAAATAATTGGAGTTTTGAATTTCTAAAGGTTTGATGAGTTTTATCTGAGGTAAGTTTCCTTGTATAATAGTGGGATTGGACTTATCGGGTCTTGAATATTCAGGTTTTGAATAATTGAGTCTTGAATAATTGAAGTTTTAATTTTAACAAGTTTTACTAAAGGTAAGTTTCTTTCTATACTAGTGGAATTGGAATTTATTAGGTTTTAAATGTTCGGATTTTGAACTATTGGGTCTTGAAAAATTAGAGTTTTAACGAGTTTTATCGAAGATAAGTTTCTTTATACAATAGCAGAGTTAGAATTATTAGGTTTTGAATAATTTTCGGAGTTTTTAATTTTAACAAGTTTTTAAACAATTGGGTCTTGAATAATCAGAGTTTTAATTTAACAAGTTTTACAAGTTTATCAAAGGTAAATTTCAAATGTTCAGGGTTTTAATGTTTGGGTTTTGAATAATCAGAGTTTTAATTTAATGAGTTTTTTGAAGGAAATACTAAAATAAAGATTTTGTGAATCCTAAGTGATTTTTCCCTTGTTTTCTCTTGGCCTTTTACTTTTGTGAATTTCTAAGGATTCAGTCTTTGTGGATTTATAACCTTACAGGAAGCACCAAATGTTATGAGTAAACTTGGTGGGATATGGTGGTAATATTTAGTGCTCTAATTAGTATTTTAAGGTTGCATGTTTTTCCAGAGTTGATGTTTATTAGTCTCTAAAAGTCTTTTTTGAATGAGAATTTACCTGTTGAGTTTTTTGGTTATAAGGCACAGAGTTTTGGTTTTTGCTGATTGCAACTTCTTATAATGGTAAGCTTTCTTCTTCGAGTTAACAAGCACAGTCATTAGGGTCCAGCATTGTCTTTTCGTACTTTTGATAAGCTATCAAGATAATATTAATATCCAAAAACTTAGGGAAAGCTTCCTTCTTTTATCAGGCTATCACAAAGTCTATTCCCAGACAGTTAATTTTTCTATATTGCTGCTCCACAAGAAAAAAATAAAAAAAATAAAAAAAAATAAAAAAATAAAAAAAATAAAATAAGAAATAAGTGTCCTGTCAATAGCCATAATCAAGAGCTATTGTGCCAGCAGATTAAGTAATGGATTAATAACATGAATTTGAAGAATTGAAGAAATATTTTATTAATATAATTCCATTTTGGTTGATAGCAACTATCCTTGAAAGAAGTAGTATTTAATAATTATGGCCTGTAAGTCTAATTGACTTTAAGAGTCTAATTGACTTTTGAAAGTCTAATTTTCTCTTTGGATGTCTTTTTAACTTTTACAGTTACTCATTTTTATACATTTTTTTTTGTTCTATAGGATTGCTTTCGATTGCTTCACTATTGCTAGCTATTGTTTTGTTATTGCTAGCTATTACTTGTTATTGTTAGCTATTGCTTATTATTGCTAACTATTGCTTATTATTGCTAGCTATTACTTGTTATTGCTAACTATTGCTTGCATTTGTCCTATGTTACTTTGAGTTGTAATATGTTTTTCTTGTCACATGTTTTTCTTGTCACATTTTTTTGTCACGTTTTTCTATGACTTTTTGGTTTTTCTACTCAGATAATATTGGTATGTAAAGAGTACAGAAGGTATAAATAAGTCTTATTTTTGTTTGTTTTTATGACTTATTTTTGCTAGTGCTTCACACAATGTTCGGTTAAATTGTTCTACTAGTCTGTTCATTTGTGGGTGGTATGGTAACAATAAGAATTGCTTTATTCCAAACTGTTGGCTTAATTCAGTTAGCATATTATTAATGAAATGTGTTTCTTGATCAGATAATAATTCTTTTGAGCATCCATGTCAGCAAATTAGGTTTTGATGCACAAATTTGGCTACTGTGTTGGTGTTAGCTACTTGGATTGCTCTGGCTTCTGACCATTTTGTAAGATAATTTACAGCTACAGTAATATAATGATTTTCATAAGATGTAATTAAAAGAGATCCAACCAAATCAATCCCAATTCTATCAAATAGATTTCCAACTGAAATGGGTCAAAGTGGTTCTGTTGATCTTGCTCTTTTTCTTTACTGGCATAAGTTACAATTGAGCATGTATTCAAAAATTTCTTTGTACATTGTTGGCCAATAGTATAAATTTAGTGTTTTTTTAAGAATAGCATCTTTGTTAAAATGTTCTGTGGTTGGATTAATACCACCACTGACTTCCTGAACATGCAATAATCCAAAAACATACTATGTAATATAGTTTCCTTTTTATTGTTCTTTATAACTCATTATGGGGTGGAATGGTTTTGGCATTCTCATTAATATAGTTGGTTGTCTTGAATAAAATAATTTTGGGCTTGTTTTTATATAATACTTTGTTTTTGTTGAGATAATATATCTTTGAAATGTAATGTCAATAGGTACTGATGTAGTCATTAATAAGTGAATGTGTCCATGGGTTTGAGATTAGATTTGTGGCATCCTTGACAAACTGTTGGCATTGGTATTTTTAGATTCTTCCTTGTAATAAACTTTGAATAGGAATTGTTGCAAATAAGTACTTTATCTTGCATATTTTTTTTCTAGTTGTGGATTATTGAGTAACCAAATGAGTTTTTTATGATCTGTATATAAGTCAAATGGTTGACTAAGGTAGTATTTCCATGTTTATACTGCCCAATAGATGATGAGACATTCTAGATCTGTTGTGCTGTAAATTTTTTCAGCTGGACTTGTGCTATGATTAGCATACACAATTGGATGTTCTCTGTTATCTGGTCCTATTTGTGACAAAACAGCTTCTAATGCATTTTTTGAGATGTTTGTAGTGACAATAAAACATTTAGTGAAATCAAAGTAAATCAATATTGGGAATGTGATTAGTTGCTGCTTGAAATAGTTAAAGGTTTTTTGTTGATCTTTTTTCCACAGATATAGCACATATTTAGACAACAAGTGGTAAAGGAGTTTTGTGATAGTTAAAAACTCTTTGATGAATTAGTGGTAGTATCTTGCCAATCCTAAAAATCCTCATACCTCTTAAAAGTTAATTGGGGCTAGAAAATTTTTAACTTTTTAGACCTTGTCTGGATCGGGTTTGACTCTATCTTTGCTGATTATATGTCTTAGAAATTTCAACTTGGTTTTCCTAAAGAAACATTTCTTGGGATTAAGTTTTAATTCAGCATTTTGAAGGTGTTCAAAGATTTGTTGAAGGTGGAGCAGATGATTATTGAATGTTTCAAAGAATATGTTTGTGTTGTCTAAGTAAATTACAACTGATTTCTAAAGAATTCCTTTGTACATGACATCCATAAGGCATTGAAATGTGGTAGGAGTGTTGTAGAGTCCAAAGGGCATTATATTGAACTCAAAGTTTCTGTCTTAAATGGTAAATGCCATTTTTTTTTTATCTTTGGAATTCATTTTGATTTGCCAATATCTGCTGATTAGATCTAATAACAACAATTATTTCTTTTTTCCTAGATTGTCCAGAATTTCTTGGATAAGAGGAGTGAGATAACTATCTTCTTGAATAATGCTATTTAATTTTCAGTAATTCACACAAAATTGTACTTTTCCATTTTTCTTGGTGACCAGAACTACTGGAGAGGATTAAAGGCTTAACAATTCCTTGATTAAGCCATTGTTAAGTATTCATTAGACTTTTTGTTTGATAAAATTGTTGCCAGATGGGGGTACTTGGTAAGTCCATTGTTTAATAGGTCAAGTGTTTTCTGTATTAATCTGATGTTTCACAATATTAGTGTATCCAAACTTATTTTGTTGATAAAGACATTGGTATATTGATTCAAGAGAACCTTGAGTTGCATTTGCTGCAGGGTACTTAAGTTTTTGAGATTTAATTTATTGATTTCTTTTGGCATAAACAAGTAATTTTCTTTTGGCAAGTTCTATATTTGTGAGATAATATTGCAAAATAAGAATAGCTGTGTAAAATCTAAAATGGGCTGGGGTTTTTTGGAATGTTGAATGTCTGGTAAAATGAAACCAACAAAAGTCTCTTTGGGGATTTCAATTACATCTTTTGTGGAGTTGTAGATGAAAATTTTGAAGTATTTATGGGCTTTGGCCAGTAGGTATAAGTTAACAACATTAGCTAAAGAACAGATTTCAAGATTGGCTTCAAATAACAGGACTTAATCTTGGATTTTTTGATTTACCTTGAGGATGTATTGTTAGTAAGAAGGGATAGAAATGACTGTGTCAATGTAAATAAGTTCTATTTGGTTATTATTTTTCTCCATGAAGTTGATTGGTACGTTTCTTTTTCTATTTAATCTAAACCTGTTGATTCCTTGGGCAGTGAGGCCTAATTCTTTTCAGATTGTTACTGGGATTAATTGGAGTATTTTAATTAGAAGTAGAAAGATAGCTTGGGCAATTTTTTTTTGTGATTTTATTTTGTAGAGTTTGTTTAAATTGTTCTGTAGCATTACTATAATGTTTCTCATGTAATTGGCATCAATGATTCTTCTCTTTACATTGATTCCTTTTTTGGCTAGACTAGATTGAGAGGCAACTTGTACCATTGTACTAACAAGAATTTCTAATGCTATCTTAAGATCTATTTTTATAAGGGAATGTAGAGCTATAATTATAAGTAATTGTCTAGGGTATTATAAGTCAAAACCAGCATCAATTTCATGTGCTTTTTTGGGACAGATTCCTTTTTTGTTGTCACTATACTATTTTAATTTTAATTCTTTGGATAGGTCAGGATACATAAAATACTGTTCTGTTTCAGTATCTTTAGTTGGATCTTAAAATGACATGTCCTTAGTAATTAATTCCTCTTCTACCTCAGGTTCTGGTAGTTTGGTAATCGGATATAGTTTTTTTGGAGGTAAGTTGAACATAATATCACATTTGTTGCAGTACTAAAAGTGGCAAGAGATTAAACAATAATTGAACAGTTTTGTATTTAAGTCAGCTAGCCTTTGTTTCTGCTCTTTCTTAGTTGGTGCCAGGTTTTGATAGTGCTCATGAAAGTATTTTGGATCATCTTTAATGTTGCCAAAGACATCAAAAGTCATGATATATTCAAATTCTGAAAAGAATAAGAGGTTGTTTTTAATTTCTCATAATTCCCTGGTTGTAACACCCTCTGCTTTCACACTCACCATTTTCCAAATCTTATGTTTATTATAGGGATACTTGTTTAATTGTAGTAATGCTTATTTTCAGGTGTCATCAATTGAAGTTCCTTTTTGTACCCAATCATTAATCAAGATGATGTATTGACATGCTTTATCATATGTTTTTCTTCTGCTAAGAACATTGTTCTATAGTTCTTCATTTGGCAAAATCTCATCACAAGCAAGGCATAGTGTATTGTTTTATTTGTCTTGTCATTTTGGTCTGTCAAATCTTTCCAACACACAAAGTCTGCAGTAATATTTGGTAGTAGATGGCCATTCCTCATCATTTTCAATACATGCACCCATAGAAAATAACTTTTTCTCACAGTCAAAACAAATTAATTTTGAGATTCAATACCATTAACTTCCTTGACTTGGGGCAAAATAGCCTGCAAGTGCTGATTGTAGTTTTTTTTCTGCTTTTCTCTTTCCCTTTTTTTCCCAAGTTGGTAGTGGGGGTAACTCTGTTTGGAAATTGTTGGCCCATGAAACTTAATAGGTTTCTATGGTTGGTAGTAATATTGTGTCTTCAAATTCAATTAGCAGTTTCTCTGAGCTTTGGACTTTGAAGTGTTTGCACATAGCTGGAACTTGAGTATGTTGTCCATTAAAAGTGATCTGTAATTTCTGTGTGTTTCAGTTAAGAGTGGCATAGGCTTTGGCCAACCAGTTATTTCTGATAAGAGCTTAATATTGCATGGTTTCCATGATCATAACTTTTGTAAGAATTTGGATTCTGTTGATTTTGAAGAGAAAGTTATTGATTTCTCTGATTGGGGTTTTGGTATTGCTATCTGCAGTAATAATTTAGGCAGTTGCAGCACAATCTACTTGGTGACCTAATTAATCTATAAGTTGTTTCATTATTATACTGCTTGCTAATTCACTATTGAGAATTAATTTAATGTCTATGTTTCTGACTCTAGTATCAGTATATAGGACTGTGATTGGTTTGTCCTAATTTATAGTGGCTTTATTGAAAAGGCTATTAGTGTTCAGACCATTAATGTCAAAGAAAAAGATAGCAACAAAAGTGGTATTTTTAGTAATAGTGGCAGGTGAAATAATATTGTTGATTTGATTTTGCTTCGAAGAGTTGGAAGTCTCTCCTACATCCTTTTCTTCTAAAGATGTAAAGCTATAAAAATTCTGGTTTTCAGTGAGACCAAAATATAAGGCTTGGTTAGAGTATTCAGTTGGTGCTGGTTGAGATAGGACATTACTATAATTTAGGAATCACAATGATACACTGTTAATTGGGATCTGATTGTTGCTAGGATTCTTTTATCTTTGGTTGTAATTAATTACATAATGTTTAGGTTGGTTATTAACAGAGTTTTAGTACTGGGGCGCTGCTTGAGCTATTGATTGCAATGATTGGTAGTAGTTCTGAGGTGGTTGCTAAGTATATTGAATTTGTTGTGAATATTAAGACAGTTGATATTGAGGCACAAGATATTGGAATATCATGTTTTGAGAGTATTTTAGTTGCTAATATTGATTTTTTTGATTTTGGTCTATTACTTTCTTACAGCAGTTCTGGACAATATGTCCAGATTTTTGGCAATAGTAACAATTGCAGAAATTGGATCTCCAAGATTGTTGTTGTTGTTGACAATTCTGTTGTTACTGGTATTTGTTGTTATTACTATCCTTTCATTGTGATGACTGGTAGGGTTCTATGGTACTGGCTAAAAATTTCTCAATTTTTTGAGTTAATTTCTTACTTAATTGAGTTATTTTTGTGTTAATATCAGATGTTTTATTGATAACCAAGTTAACAGCTTGAATATAGGTAGCCTTTTGTTCTGCTAACTTAAAGTCATGAGCAAGAGTAACTGCTTTTTGTAAGTTTGTTGGGTGATGAGGTTTTATAGATCAGAGGAGGCTGCTCTTTAATTCTTTAACAAATTGATTAAGGATTTGTACCAGAGTATAGTAGTCTCTTTCAATGGCCTGAATTTGATGAAAAATTTGGTTGAATCATCCAAGATAAGTAGTTACTGCTTCGTGATCTTTTTGTTTTATGATACTAAACTGATTTTGTAATCTGATGAGAGTGTTGAAGTCACAAAAGTATTGCAGAAAGACAAGTTTAAAGATGGTAAAGTCAGTTGGTTTCTTTGCAATAAGTCTGCAATTCCAGTCAAAAAGAATGGCAATACTTAAATGGTCTTATCATCATCTCAATTATTGGCAGTAATAACTTTCTTGGCTTCTGTGATCTATGTATATGCATCATCTTTTTCACCAAAGAATTTCTCTAATTTGGCGATATCTCAATAAGCCATAATCTGATGGGTAGGTGGAATCTTACTGGTTAATGCTGAGAGGTTTGGTGTTTGCATGCTAGAGTGTTCTTCTGATGCTAATTCTGGTTGTTTTCCTTTGTTAATTTTTCCAATGGACTGGAGGATAGCTGTTTCTTTAGAGAAGATAGTTGATGATTTGGTCAAGAATTAGGTTGGTGGTGGCTTCTATGTCAACATATTTCTATTTGTTTTATTAATTATTGGGGTGAGATTTCCAAACAACAATCCATATTTTTCTAATGATTTGGTTCAACTGTGTTGACCCTAGGAGTGTGAATTTCCAGAAGTTTGTGGTATTTTCAATTGGGTTTTTAGGAGTGAATTAAATACAATTCCACTTTGGAGTGTCTAATAGTATGATAGAGTTGTTAGAAAGAGGAATCTTGGTTTTTTGTTGACTGTGAACTTGGCTTGGGCAGTTGTGGAGTTGTTGAATTTGTCTTTATATTCTTTAAGGTCAAATTCTACTAATTGTTGTAGTTGAAAAAATCATTTTGCCATGTAATATTTAATGTTTGTATTGATTATGCACAGAGTTTCAGCAATAGCTCAGGTAGTTGTGGCTGTTGAGTATTTTAATAAGCTTTGATGGATTTGTTCTTCCAGTCTTCTTGTGTTAGTTATATGGTCTAATAAGCAGTTGATTTTTGCATTGATATAGTTATAAAAATTACTTTTTGTGTAAGTGGTTTTTGCTGGTATTCCTAGGTCTTTTCGAAAGTATTGAAATAATGTTCTTCCATATAAAGAGTAGTCTTTTTCTACTGTTCTAATAGTCACCACTTTTGTGAATTTCTGGAGTGCTCTGTCTTTGTAGATTTATAACCTCACAGAGAGCACCAAATATTATGGGTAAACTTGGTAAGATAAGAAGATGATAACATTTGGTACTCTCAATTATTGATAAGACATGTTTTACATAATTCTGGTGGCTTAATCTTGATTATTAGTTTCTAAAAATCTTATTTTACTGGTTGTGAATTTACCTGTTAAGTTTTTTGGTTATAAAGCACAGAGTTTTGGTTCTTGCTAATTGCAATTTCTTATAAAAGTAAGCTTTCTTCTTCAAGCTAATGAGTGCAGTCATTAGGATTTGACATTGTCTTTTCACCCTTCTAGTAAGCTATTAAGATAATATTAATATCCAAAAACCTAGAAGGAGCTTCTTTCTTTTATCAGGCTATCATAAAGTTTATTCTCAGACAATCAATTTTATTATGTTGCCACTACACAAAAAAAAAATAAAGAAAGAAAAATAAAATAAAATAAAATAAAATAAAATAAAAGAAAAAAAATAAAAAAATAAATAAATTAATATTATCAATTGCTGTGATCAAGAGCAATTGGTCCAAATTGTTAATAGTTTGAGGCAATTATACTAAGAGCATCTGTTTTGGAACAAAAGTATAAAACAATGGTTAATTCATGTAAATTCCACAAAGTTCGAGAACATAAATTCATGATTCTGATTTCTTAATAATTGATTTATTTCAGAAGATGAATATAAAATATAATAAATAATGAAGAGGTATGGATATTTGATTCTTGTTTAATGGTTTGTATCTATTTGTTTCTTATTTCTACTTTTTACAACTACTTGTTTTTATACATTCTTTTGGTTTTACAGGATTGCTTCTGATTGTTTTGTTATTGTTAATTATTGTTTTGTTATTTCTGTTATTGCTTTGTTCTTCTACATTATTACTAGTTATTCTATATTATAACATATTATCTGGTGTTATTACATATTATTCTGTGTTATCCTATATTATAACATGTTATCTTATACTATTCTAAGTTATAATATATTATCCAACATTATTGCGCACTATTCTGTATTATGTCACATTCTGGTTATGTCTTTTCATAACTTTGGATCAGTTTCTCTACTCAGGTAACACCAATTTATTTCTGTAATTATTGATGCAAATAAATAATTTTGTGGTAATTTAATGGTTTGAAGTAGTTCACTGAAAAAATTGTTGAAAGTAGATTCTGAATCTTCTTGTCTTTTCAAGTAATATACATTCCTTTTGTTAATGTAGTAATTGAAAGTTAATTCTGCTGGCCAATTATTATTTGTTAATTCCAGATAACTTTTGTAGTATTGGAATAAAAATTTTGCAAATTCTAAGTGGTTTGTCTCTGTTTTTTTTGATTCTGCCACTGTTTTGGATGGTTGTTTATTGGTAATAGTTCTCTATAGAATTATACTTTACAGGGAGCACCAAATGTTACAGGTGATTATTTGGGATCTTAAATCAAATAACAAACCTGTAACTTGGTGCTAATTTGCTTGATGTTGTTGGTAATATCTGAAGATTTTGGTTATTTAAAGATTTTGGTTGAGTTCTTTGTATAATAAACAGAGATTCAATGATTGTTTCAGTAGCCTTCTGAAATCGTAATTCTGTCAAATTTTTTTCTCAGCATGGTGGCCAATAATTCTCCTAGTAAGCTATTCTCAAATCTATAAGTTCTTTATCCTTGTTTCACAGGTTTTTTACCAGTCTTTATAATGTCTGTAACTCAACATTTAATTTTTAATTAATTAGTCAATAACAAAAAATAACAAAAGAAAATAAATAAAATAAAAAAAATAAAGAAAAAAAATAAAAGAAATAAGCCAAGACAATAAATGTTAGTATTTCATCAATAGCCATGATCAAGAACTATTGTTCCAGCGTGATTAAGTATTTATTATTATCAACATAAAGTGTTGATAGCAGAGAATAGATTGAGATAATGAATAATTATTTATTGATATTTGTAAATAGAAAAATTGTTTTCAATCAAAACTAAACTGAGAGGTCTGTCTTTTCTACTTCTAACATTACCACTATATATACATAATTGAGATTCCTTAATTTCTCAATTTTTTACCTCAGAAATACTGAAATTCTTGGAATCCTGCAATTCTTTGTACAAAAATCCTAAAATTCTGGAATCCTGCAATTCTTTGTACAAGAATCTTAAAATTCCTGAAATTCTGCAATTTCTCTGGAAAGAATCCTGAAATTTCACATTTTACTATATCTACCTCTGATTGGCTAATTTATATACTAATATTCTTTCTATATTTTATAAGTAACACTATATTCTAAATTTTGTAAAAGTAGTTATTTGAGATTCCAAATTGTCAAATAATGTAATTTTTATGTACATATGACTAGTTATGAAAAGAAAACATATTGCAAATTTGATAAATAATAAGAGTTTTATGGTCAAGTAAGTAAAAGTCAATAATAATTTGAGTATTTCAGACAATGTCAAGGCTAATTAAATAGCTGATGAAATTACTGGTGCTTTTTTGTTCTTATTAAGTAAAATGCATGAATGTTATATTGTGGCTAAAAACATAGCTGTTTTTGATAACATCTGATATTTTGTTTATAATATATATTAATTTATTTGTTATGCTTAATAAAAAGTTGGTTTTGATTATAGAGTAATATTAAATATTTTATTTATGAATATGAATTGGCTGTCTACTATAAAAGTATAGTATCTTGATCTGCATATATTGTCTGGCTTTATTAGTAAGAATTTTGCTAATCTGTATTCATATTTAATAAAAGCAGTACATAAATATTTACCAGTAACAATTAGAAAAAAATTCTATAATAAAAACTATTTTGGTGTGTTGTGTTTGTTGTATAATAAAATAAAGTTTCTAAATCATATTTTTACTTATGTCAAAAATGCTAAAATTTAAGAGAAAATTCTGTTAGAGCTCTCTAATCTTTAAAAGTTATTGGTTAGTGCTTATACTCTTTTTTTTTTGCTATATTGGGAATTCTCTTTAGATGTTTATTAGATGTGAGCTTGTATGCTTTAATTTATAAGAATTCTATGTTAAAAAACTAGTGTGTTAAGACTTTGGCAGTTTTTAAAACCAAAGAAAAAACTTTAGCAATTGTTATTATGTTTGTTAATCTGCTAATAAAAAAACATTATTCTATGATTTGACTTAATAGATCTAAATTTAAAGCCAAAATAAAAAAGCTGGTTTGATAAAAAATAGTAATATAGTGTCTGGTCTGGCTAATTGTATGTTAGCTAAATTGTTAGATAATGTAGTCTAGTTTTTTGGTGTTGTTAAATTTTTTATTATTAGTTTTAGTAAGCATAAACAGTATTTTTTTTTGGTTTGATTAGTAATATAAAAGTTCTTATAAATATGTAATATTGCTTTGTTTGATTAAAGTGGCTAATTACATATAATAAATATATGAATTGCATTTAGTTTGATTTTGTATACTAAATAGTGATTGAATTTTATTTATTAATTATATTAATAAAAAAATATATATTCTATTTTTGTAAATTTTATATTTTATAGAAAACATTAAATATTTATTTAAGTAAAATATTATAATTTTTAATATTAAATTTATATAATATTAATTTTTAATAAATTTGTTTAAGTTTAAAAATTTTATGTTTTTTATTAATAATTTTATTTATAAAAAACAGAAAAAATAGAACATTTTAAAATTAAAATTAAAATTATTAATAACTATATTTTTTATTAATTATAATTAGTTTATTATATACAATTTAATTAAAATTAATATTGTTTTTTCACTTTTTTAGCAAATTATAATTTACAATAAAAATTTCTTAAAATATATTTATTATTATTAATTATTTTAATATTAAGTTATTTATTATTTTTATTAAATACTTTATAAGTGAAGTCCAATCACTATCTAATACATAGAGTTAAACTAAGTAATTCAAATTAAATGTGATTTATGCACTTACTACATATGGCTATCCACTTTATTTATTATAATAGTAAATTATTAAATATTATTTGTATTATTTTTGGTTAATTTTAAACTTAATCACAAATTTTTAAATAAAAAAAATAAAAAAAATAAAAAATAAAACAAAAAAAATAATTAATTAATATCTTATTAATTATTATAATTAAAAATAATTAATTTAATTTATTAAAAGACTCTTTGTCTCTTTAATTTTATAACTATAACTAAAGCAAAAGTAAAAAAACTGTAACTGATATTTTTTTAATATTTTACAAAATTTCAACTAAAAAAGTTTTTTCTGTTGTAAAAACAATTAAACAAAACATCTTAAAAGCCTTTTTTTTAGTTTATAATAGCAAAAAGCTGTTTTTAAAGACTATTATATTATTTTCTTTTTTTTTGTCTGGTTTTTTATCAGTCAAAATTTTTTCAAAGAAACACACTTAAATTAGTTTTAGTATTGTCTTCATTCTTTCCAAAAGTTTAAAAATATTTAATAACAAACTAGTTAATAAACTAGTCTTTCCTATTATAATTTTTACATCTGGTGTTTTTAATGCTATCTCTTTAAAAATAATAGTCAAAAAAACCAAAAATTCAAAAAAGTGAAAGCAATTATTTGCTTCTACTATTGTTATATTAAAATTTTTTGTGATTTTTAATAAGATCTTAAATAAAATCTTTGTTATATTATTTGATTTATTATTTAAGATAAGCTAAGATTAATTACTGGCTGTATTGTCAAATGTAATAATTTTTGGCAGATTATTGTTGAATTTAGAAACAAATAACAGTTTTTTTTAGATTATCTGTTTTTAAGAACTGGACTAATCAGATAAAAACTAAAGTATTTTTTTTGCTAATTTTTAGTGCTATTACTAGTAGTATTTAAGAAACTATCTTTAATTATTAAAAATTTGCCAAGTAAATAACCTACTTTAATATTTGGTACTATTTTTAAAATCAAATTGGCTTATATTAAGGCTGTTTTTCAGTCAGTACATAATTTTTTGAACATAAAATTAGTATTAAAAAACAATATAAAACTCTTTTATATGGAATTTACTTTTTAAAAGTTTTTGAAAACTGCATTTTTAGTTGAACTTATAAGCTTTATTTGTTTAACTATTCTTAAAATTGCTAAGTCTTTGGTAGTTTTTAAAACTGGTTTCTTTTTTGTTGCTATTGTGTTGTATAATATATCTTTGGATGTATTTGTTGTTAATATTAAAATAATACTTAGTAAGTTTAATAAAATTACCTATGTTATATTAAAGTCTGCTAATATTTGGCAATATATTGTTGTTCATTTAAAAAAACTAAATACTGCTGTGTTTGTTTTGAATTATTAATTAATATTAATAGGTAAAAATAGTATTAAAGTTTTTTTTTTGGTAAATTAAAACAAAATTATTTTGTCTTATAATAAATTTAAGACTAAGTTAATCAATTTTTTTTGTCTAATTTTTGATTAATTGAGTCACTAATTTGCTTTAATTTGGAATCCAAGTTAAATAATCTGTTTATTACTAGATTTACAGCTTGAGTGTAATTGGCTTTTAGTTTAGCAGCTTCAAAATTTCTGGCATAAATAACTATAGCTTGAAGGTTGGTTGGATGTAATAGGCATACATATTGCAGAATGTTACTATATAATCTGCAAATGAACTGATTCAGAATCTGAGCTACTGTAAAATAATTAGCATCAATGGCTTGGATTTGGTGCAGATTCCTGTGGAAGCATCCTAAGTAAGTGGTGACTGTTTTTGTGTTTCTTTGCTTAATAGTAGTGAATGTATTAGCCAAGCAATTAATACTTTTGTTGTTGCTAAAATATCTTAGAAATTTTAGCTTAAATGCATCGAAAGTTTGGAGTTTTTGGGCCAAACTCTGATACCACAAGTTGGCAGTATCCTGTAAAAAGTATGAGATTACTTGAAGAGCTCTGCCATTGTTTCAGTTATTAACCATAATTGCTTTGGTGATGTCATTTAATCAAGCTTGAGCATTATCTTCTTTGTTAGTAAACTTTTCCAGTTTTGTGATGGGTGCATATGCCATTAGAGCTATGATTGGTTGTTGTTGTTGCTGTTGAAATAGTGCTTGTGGTTATTGTTGAGATGGTTGCTGTAGTGGTTGTATTGGTTCAATAATTGATTTAATTAGTGGTTGATTAATTATGATTACTAAAGATAAGTGTTGCTGATTAATAATGTCAGAGTTTGGATTGTTCTAATTTTTCTGAGTTTGAATATTTGGGGTTTCAACTTCTGGATTTTTTAGGATCAGGTTTTGATAATTAAATTCCTGATCTTTGTTTTCTTTTTTTTCTGATTCCATTACTTCCCAGAGGCTCATAATTCCAAAATTAAGTTGATGTGGCAGTAATTAAAATTTTGATGGTATTAGTGATCACAATTTAAATCTTTCAAAATAATTGCCATATGTTCTTAATAATTCTGTTTTCTTTTATTTACTTTGAAATGGGATTTGTTCCAATGTTAATTTCATATTTAATGTGGATGCACCTACTGATGAAATATTAATGATACTTTCAAATATGTAATAATATGATAAATATAGTAAGGATTCAATTTTTTGTTTCTTCCACATAGGTAACTGTATTTTTTTTGGTGTTACCACTTGGATTTGTAATCTTTTTTTGCCTTTGTTTGTATAAATAATGAGAAATTGTTGTTGAGTATATCTTTTAATTGCTTGATTGATTTTCCTAATGATTGGTGTAAAACTGTGATTTTATGATAGATTGGTATGTTGGATTAGTTTTGTGTAAAAATTTTCTCTTGTTGATTCAATGTCAACTGGTTTTTTTAAAAAATTTGCAATTCTTTTATTAATGTAAAAGTTGAAAGCTGATTCTGCTGGATAATAATTGCTGTTTAAGCCCAATTGTTGGCTGTACTGTTGAAATAAAGATTTGGCAAATCTTAAATGGTTTGTTTCTATGATTTTTAATTCTGCCACTTTTGGATAGTTGTTGCTGGTGCTGGTTCTCTGTAGGATTATACCTCACAGAAAGCACCAAATATTACAAGTAATTATTTGGAGTCTCAAATCAAATAACAAATCTATAACTTGGTATTCAATAACTAATACAGTTGATAAGATCTGATGGTTTTAATGTCTGAAGGTTTTGGTTAAGTTCTTTGTATAATGAACAGAGATTTAACAATTACAGTATACAAGTTGTTAATAATGTGTTTCCCAATTTTTTTCTTCAGCTTGGTGGCCAGTTTATTTTGGCAGTTATGTCCTTCTGGTAAGCTATCCAAATCTTTTAATCTATACCTTTCTATTCAGGTCTTTTACTAGACTATCTGTAATGTCAATTATTCAGTGCTTATTTCTTTAATCAATTAGTAAACAACACAAAAACAACAAAAAAAAATAAAAAAAAATAAAAAAAATTTAAGCCAAAACAATTTCATTAGTATTCCATCAATAGCTGTGATCAAAAGCTATTGTTCTAATATGGTTTAAGTATTTGTTGCTATCAACATAAAGTGTTGATAATGAAAAGTAGATTGAGATAGAAAATAGTTATTTATTGATATTTGTAATTTGAAAGATAGCTTAGATAAAATCTAAACTAAGAGATCTGTTCTTTTCTGCTTTTAATGTTATTGCTATATATACATAATTCTCTTTACATGAGAAGTTTTTTTTTTTGCTAGATTTTCTGCAAAATTCTCAATTTCTTGAAACATCCAGAATTTTCTGAAAAATCTTCAATTTTCTGAAATATTTTGGATTTCTTAATAATTCTAGATTTTCTGAAAAATCCTCTTTTTCTCTTTTTTTATTCTAATTGGCTAATTTATAATTATGTGTTTTTCTCTTTTTCAATTATGTATTATTTTTCTCTTTTTCTAAGTGTAACAATACTTAAACCAACAGAACTCAAATATGGCTCAACTGAATTAGAAGCTGCTACAGTCATTTGAGAGCTTAAATACTTTCAACAATACTTAAAGAATGAAAAAAAATTTGGCATCATAACTAACAATATTGGTCTCAAATGACTCAATAAAAAGAAAACAAAACAAAGTGCCAAACAGTCTCAATGAAATGATTTTTTAGCAGACTACAAGTATATTGTATATTACAAATCAGGAAAACTACATACCAATGTTGATAGCCTTTCAAAAATAAGACAAAATTAATAATAACAGTAACACCACCACAACTTACTAATCTATCAACAAAAATAACCAAACAAAAATAGATTCCAAAAATTACAACAACATTAAAAACTATTTGGAGACTCTTACTATGCCAGAAAATTGGTCTTTAAATAAAAAACATTGATTACAATATCAATTAAAACAATATTTTATACACCACAACAAAATCTATTATAAAAATCATAGAAATCCAAACCAACCACTTAGATTAGTACAAGAGAATGAAAAAGAAACAATTCTATGCAATATGTACACAGATCTATCTTCAGCATACTTGGGAAGAAATGGAACAATCCAAAGAACTCTTAAACATTATTTTTGGTTTTACATGCAAAAAAATATTCAACAATATGTAGAATTTTGTAATAGTTGTCAAAAAAAAGAAGAAACTCACTTTACAGAACCTTTAAATCCAATCAAAGTTGGACAATCTTTTAACAGATTTGAAATTGATTTAGTTGAACTATTACCTATCACAACCCAAAAAAATTGTTATATTGCAGTTGCAGTAGATTATTTTACCAAATGGCCTAAAACTAGAGCCATCCAAAAAACAGATGCAAAATCAGCAAATTTTATCTATGAAAACATTATTTGTAGACATAGATGCCCAATTGAACTTTTATTTGATCAAAAAACACATTTTGTGAACAACTTGATACAAAAAATTTGTGAACAATTCAATATCAAAAGACCTCTATTATCACCTTATTATCTCCAAACAAATGGACTTGTAGAACATTTCAACAGAACATTTTGTGAATCTTTAACCAAAGTTTTAATTGACTTTAAGCAGAAATAAAATATCTTTATTCCATCAATGTTACTAGTATATAAAACATTAAAACAACATACTACAAAATACACACCATTTAATTTGATTTATAGAAGAACAGCAACATTACCAATTAATTTCACAGTAGAAACATATTCAGTACAACCAATCAATAAAGAAAACTTTCAAAAAACACTCTAAAAAAGAGCCTATACTCTTCTTAGTACACTGAAAGAAAAAAGACAAATAGCAACAACTTATATTGAACACTCTTAAGCTCAACAAAAAAAAAACATGACAACAAATTACCACCAGTTATCAACGAATTTAAAGTTGAAAATAAAGTTTTTTTACACAGAACTAAGACTGAAAAACAATAGAGTGGAAAATTTGAACACAAATGAGATGAACCATTTCATATTCATAAAATTCTAGACAATAAATCATACAAGTTAAGACTTGATAACAAAGTACTAGCAAAAATTGCACATAAAGATTGATTGAAATACTATTATTCCAAAAACAATCCTAAACTATTAATTCCACAAATTGGTATACATTTTTCTTTAATTAATTCTGAAGATATTCCCCGAAATTTAAAACCAATAATTATAATAGAACAACAACCAAACTTAAACACTTAATTTAACATTTTTACAATAATTCTTTTAATAATACACAAAAACAGAAAACAAAAATAGTAAATAATTACAATAAAAACCTCATACCCAAAAATAATTTTCTTTATTTTTTTATTAATTAGTTACTTTTATTATGATTATTTTCCGAAATATCTAACAAATATCCCAAAAATTAATGTTAGCTTTAAAAACACTTTCTGATTTATCCATAACAATTAATGAAAGTCAATTTAATTACATTCAGAAAAAAACCACAGCTCTAGTAATAAACAATTCCCAGAATTATCATCTCTATAAAAAAAACACAAGAAATACACTGAAAATCAATTACCAAAACTTTTAAAGCAAGCTTTAAAAGAAAATTTCTTATTTGTTTTTATTAATATTTTACCAAATACCACAATCCAACAAAAACTTCTACTATTTCTCAATGAACAGAACAATAAACATATCTTTATTTATAGATATTTTTACATTGGAAAAACACTTTATAAACAAAAACTGAAATTTGAAACAGCAAATTTCACTCTTAAAGCTATATAAAAACAAATTCAAAATGAGTTTAAAACAACAGCTGGACTAACAAACACTTACTACAAACTTAGAGCAGCTTTTAGACTTTATAATTTGTTTAATACTTGTAAAAATGCCCTACAAAATTCAATACTACAACCAATAAAAATTCAATACATTGGCAAACTTACAGAACTGAAATTTCAACAATTTTCAAATCAGATTACTTCAATTATTTTGAACTACTATCTTAATATTACAGATAGTGCTTGAACTTTAACAGAACTCAGTCTGGAAGAGAAAATTATGTTATCAGTAAAATTTTAGCTATTAATTAGCATGAAATTACTCTTATAATTCCTATTATTAATTAGTATATATTATTATTATGTCAATTATCACTTATTATTTAATTAATTATCAAATATTATTATTTAATTAATAATTCGATTTGTACCATAGAAATTAAGATGATCAAATTACACAATACTCTGAATCATGTAACATAATCAAAATTTGCCGAAATTGATGAAAATTGGTCGAAATAATCAATAGTTTAGTAAAATAATTTGTAGTTTGCTGAAATGTATCTTTAGTTTACCAAAATTGTAGCAAAAAGAAAAGTGCAAGTTCAAAAACTAATATTACAACAAGTTGTATAAAAAAAAAGCTTCTCTTTTCAAGAAAATATATCTTCTCATATCTTACTATAGTATCTTATTTTAGATATCTTAATTAAAACGAATTATCTTTACACATCTACAATAAAAATTAAAATATTTGAAAACCAAATTCTTAAATTATTACACTTAAAATTCCCTCAACACAACTAACATTTTAAAATTAATTAGCTATCAATTTCAATCATTTGTTAGTGACTTCAGGCCTGAATAGAAAATGTTTTTCTTAATAGAATTTTATTTTTTTTACATTTTTTTTCTTTTTTTCTTTTTTTTCTATTATAATCATTAGGATAGCCTACAGACAAGATTCTTATAGAAGAGTTGACTTTTACAACAAAATAACTACACAATTTAGTAAGCTTTCAGACAAGCAATTTCTAAGAAAAAGTTGATATTTACTACAATGTAACTACATAAAAAAACTGGCACAGAATTGGCCATTCTACTTATAAGTCTAGTAGTTCAAATTATAGAAGATAATTTGAAGATAATTCAGTTATTGAAGGTTTAACTACTTCTAGAAAATGTGAATTTACAACAAACAACCATTAATAACATTCAAGAAAAGAGACCAAAAACCTCTAATAACAATAAGTTTAATTTATGTAATAATATTTAAAGATATTTAAAATACAAATTTTATATAAAAAAATCTAATATTATTTTTAATAATTAAATTTTTTTTTTTTTTATTATATTTTATGAGTGAGGTCTAAACACTACCTAGAGCTATATATCAAAGAAATGACATAAACTAAGTGTGAATCATGCTTTTTTCAACACGCGACCAGCCACTCAGGCCGATCAGAACAACACTATGCAATTATATGTACCGAAACAGAATCACCAACACCAAAAAAGAAAAAACATTGTTTACGAAAGCCAAAACAAACACCAAGAGCTTCAGCCACACCAAGTAGCTAAATGACACCAGCCGAGAACCTAGAAGCCGAGCCAGGGACCGAGATAGAAACTGAACCGTTAAGTGGGATGAGATTATTTTTTTCTATAAATGCATGATGCTTAATCCAAACCAACCAAATATCATTCCTAAAAGCAAAACTAAGGGAATGCACAAACTCAATAATATTCAAATGAGCAATCTTGTGAGCTTCGAAAACAGAGACAGTTTCACGAAGCCACTCACTAAAAACAAACCCTTTAAAGAGAGCCATAAATACAGAGACATCAGAGGCACAAGAAGACAGCAATTGCAGCACACAGGAAGAAAAGAGAGACAGGCCAGAAAGCACCATCCAAGATTTCGAACATGTATCCAGTATCTGAAGACGTGCAGAGCCATCAACCTTGCAAGAGAAAACATGATCCAATATCTCCACCTCACCACAATATAAGCACAATATGCTGGGGTATCTTCTGTTATACAAGTATTTACAAACAGCAACAGGCAGCTGGTGATGCAATGCCTTCATGAAAAAACTGTGCGCATCTGCTGTAGGCTTGCTAGTGTGGCCAGCAGCCATGTGTTAATCAAGGTGTCATACCAGTAAGGAGCAGGACCAATCAACGTCTGCGAACAAACCGGCAGGCAGAAATTTAGAACCAGAACCAATCTTCCAGTGCGCACGACTAACAGAGCAAAAAATATTGCGAACAAAATGCCTAGAATTGCCAGAAACAGCCCCACCATCTGCCAATAAGAAGCACACATGCAATTGAGAAGGAAAGAACCAGCCCGAGTGAGAGGAAGCCCCAGCTATAGCATCAGCACGTTCATTTCCAATCACACCAGAGTGACCTTTCACTTTGTGCCATTCAATCATCAAATTTTTGTCACAAATAATGTTTACAATATGCTGGCATTCGACCCAACAACAGTTGCAAAAATCTGGATGTACCAGTCCCAATTCCGATTTGCAGGCGTCCAAAGCAGCTTGACTATCAGAGAACAGACAAACAAAACTAGAACAGGGGACACACTTCAGTGCCAGCACAATAGCTTGCATTTCCACCAAAGTAGAAGACAGCAGACCCAAAACTCCAACACCCAAACCCAGATCAATGTCACTAAAAAAAACACCAGCCCCAGCCATACAATTCTCGGTGCCAAGGTTTGTTAGAAACCTATTTGTATAAACAGAAATGCTACTAGAAAGAACTTGGGAAAGCTGATTACGAACCAACACAAAGCCAGGAGAAATGAGAATACTCTGAAGACCCACATCAACCAAAGCAGAAAAAGGGGCACAAGAGGAAGATGTATTAGACAGGAACTTGACAGAAAGCATAAACCACTCAGGAGTTGGGCCACGAGGGTCCAACCTCTTCCACCGCTTGAATTTGTACCAGTCAAACATGGCACCATAACAATCATGAAGTTGGTTAACAAAGGCGATGCCATATTGCTGGAGTGAAGGAAAGAACTTGACAAATCTAGACTCACCAAGAATGGTAAACATGGGTACCCCACTACAAAGCCGAAATGGACTATCAAAAGAACCACTCAAAGATAAATTACAATCGATGAGAACACAAACAACACCCACTAAAAAATTGTTCAAAGGGCTGACTCGAATACGAACAGGAACACTCAAAGGATAAACAGGGTGCCAGCTTGAAACTTGTAAGTCATGAGACCTGTGGGCAAATAGGCAACCCAGAATTCCCACTGAGTTTGCAAAACAAATAAGGGAAGCGACTTTACTCTCTGATTGAATTTGAATGAAAGATTTCAACTCATAGAATGAAGGGTAATGGATCGTGTCACTAGAAAAATCAAGAGATAATCCAGACTTGGATTTTAAGCCCCTATGAATCAAAGCATCCTATTTATTACACACACTGATAGAAACAAAACTAAACTGAGTCCTATAACTGATGATGGGGTGGAGGACAGCTGACATTAAATATAGAAATTGTTTGTTGGATACGGCCTTTCTTAGAACCAAGTTGGTAAACAAACGAACATTCAAATGGGCTTTTGCCAGGCTGGGCTTTGACAGTTCTTCAAATGACACAAAGATACCCAGATAATGATGTGATTCGCCTGATTTAGCTATTGAAATAGGGAATCCACTGATGAAAAGAGAAGGTGCACTGGCATGGCTATTAATTGGAATGGCTACTGTCTTATCATTATTAATTGAAATATTATTGATGCGAAAAAACTCACTAGCCACATCAAGAATGTGTTGAGTGGCAGTCTGACTGCTACTCACCCAGATCGTATCATCCACAAAAGTGCCAGCAGCGAAGAAAGACAACATATCAGCCCGAGACTCCACATGGCCGTCTTAGCAATGAAATGAGAATTTAACCTGTAACCACACATACTCTCCTGCCTCTTAACTTTGCACAAGAGAGGATCATAAAATATACACCAAAGAAGAGACGAAAACATCTCCCCTTGGTCCAAGCCATTATGTACATAATAACCATCTGTCAACCCAAAATCAGTCATAACCCAGTTGGTGCGACCATTATAAATATTCCCAAAAAACCTAATAAACCTACAGCACATTTTTATTCTAACCAAACTTTTCTTAAGATGATCCCAACCGACTGAGTCATATGCTTTCCACATGTCTTGTAAAACCAGCCAAAGCTCCCGGTTTTTTTCAAGAGCATCCTCGATCACCGAACCAATCGCAAAAATAGGAAACTGAGTTGTAGTGTCTTTGAGAACTGAAAAATTGTCCCCATGAAGAACATCAAACTTGCTACATGCCAAAGAGATCCTATCAGAGAGAATCTTGGAAAGAATTTTTTGAGCCATCTTAATCAAAGCAATAGGACAAGTGTTTGTAAACACACCCTCCCATTCATAAGGTTTGGAAATCATCAACACCTAGGCTTCCTTCCAAGCACCAGGCACAGACTCACCATGAAGACAAGAATTAATAAGCACTAAGAGCATATCAAGTACAGATTTGTCACAGTGTTCCCAAAGTTTATTGGAGATACCTGAGAGACCAGCAGCCTTCCCATCAGGTAGGTCAGAGACCATGCCAGACATTTTATCAAAACTAACACAGCTTATCACATCTAAAAAAGCACCATCAAACACGTAATCCAAAGGCCAATATTGGTGAAACCAATTTCCTGGAATATCAAGAACCACTCCACGTTTATAAGTTCACCTCTCCATAATCTCATCCACTTTCTTTCTAACATAATCAGGTTCCAAATACAGCTCATCACCAATGACCAAATGATCCAAAACCACCTTGCAAAAAGGCCTTTCCAAGACACTTCTAATAGTATGATCCTTGTTAGATTCAAAGCTCTCCATCCTCTTATCAATAGCAGATATAATTTGTGAATCTACAGCACGTTTTGATTTTGACAACTTTGAGGCATGATAAGACTTCCTGGCTTTGGACAGAGCTGAATGAATGTCATCAAAAGGAGACTTTAAGAGAAAAAAAAACCTCACTACAGCAGCACCAGCAGGATCAAGCGATTCCCAAGTATCAAGCAGTAACACAAACACATCACAATCAACAGAACGGGAAGCCTTGACCAACTTGGACACTAAAAGTTCTAACTTATGGAACTTGGATGAATGCTTAGTGAAAATGCTGTTATAATCTTTAAACCATTTTTTCCTGAAAACTTCACTTGCTGAAAAGCTCACTGTTTTTCGAACAGCATCTTACATCACATCCAAATCCAACAGTTCCCTGGCAGCCAAAAAATCATCAAAAAACATGACAGCATTTACTGTTATGGCCTCCCTGAATCTCAACCACAAGGCAACACTAGCATCCTTAAAATTGTACTTTCAACAATCCCTATTGGCCTGCTTGCGAACAGAACACAAATGTGTATCCAAGAGACCATCTAAACCAATTGATGCAGAAACAGCTTGATGGTCAATATCAAAGAAGTCGGACACATCCAGAACATCACGATTCACAATAGCATTGACCAAATTGGGAGACACAAAAAGATAATCAATTGTTTTTGACACACCCCGGGAATTACTCCATGTTGGAACTTTCACAAACAGACTACCAACAAGAGAGTTGACCAGACCCAAGCTACTGCACTTTCTGAAACTGGCGCTTCTACGCAAACCATCTTCATTGAAGTCACCACCTAAGACCACAAAAGATGATTCATTCACAGCATTAGTGATCAAAGTATTTATGTCATCGGCCTGAGAGAAGTGCACAGAAGCCAACACGCCAGCATACAAACCCAAAATAGAAACCGAGAGTTTATTCCTAAAAAGCAACTTAACAGAAATAAGACAACCAGGGACCTCAGAAACTTTGCACATGTGTTTGGCCAGAGAATTGTTTATAATGATCGCCACACCAGAACCAAGATGACCAGAATTCAAACCAGAAATGAAGACCCAAACATCATTGAATTTGCTAGCAATCCAAGGCCGAACCTTATCTTTTAACTTTGTCTCAGTAACAATTGAAACTAAATTGTTCATATCTCTGTGCCAATGTATAATGTCCTCTTGCTTTGCTGAATTGTTCATTCCCCTGACATTACACATGGCTATTTTTCACACTAAATTATTCATTGGGGTGCAAAAGAGACTGCAGAATCTGAGCCAGCATACATCTGATCTAACTTCTTCAATACCGAACAGACCAAAGCTTTGAGAGCCACCAACTTCAACTCCAAGCATCCTACTTTCGAAGTCAGAATTTTTGAACTATTCAAACCCAAACTTGAGGCACCAGAGAAAACCGAAAAAGAAGGAACAATCACAGAATCAGGTTCATCCAAAACCATATCCGAACCAAATTTCATATCAACCGAACCAGGGGCAACCAAGGGTTGAGAAGAGGAGGCAAGAGCCAAAAGCACCAAGCATAAACTGTTAAGTTTGTTAATAATATCAGACACCTTATTCGTGAAAAGTTCCAAAGAGTGCTCCAAAGAAGCAAGACGAGTTTCCAAAATTGAACCAACAGGACCTGTGAGAAATGAGTGACCAACCAAACCTGTAATGCCAAGAGAAAAGCCAAAACCAGGACCAGACCCAAAGTAAAGACCATTAGATGAAGATGCTAAAAAGACAACCTGGGCCCACGATTTGCCACCAAATGCAGCCGGTCTGGAAATAGGCACACACTTTTTTGCATATAGCTTGGCCAATTAAAGGCGGTTCTCATCAGAGACAACCTTTTTAAATGACTTGGAAAGTTTAGGAGAATGTAAGATCTCAGCATCACACTTTAAAACAGAATGACCAAGTTTTCCACACCGTTCACACCAAACCAGGTCCAATCTAATCCAAGAAAGTTTCACCCCACCAAAAACAGACTCAGTACAAAACACAGACTCCAAATCCTTGTCATTCTCAAAACAAACCACAGCACAACAAACTCTATTGCCAGTGTCCAAAGATCAGTTTATAACACAAGTTTTCTCACTAGCCCTTGCCAAAAGATTGCCAAGATCATAAGCCGTTGTTCCCACCGGCAAAGTAAACAAAAGCGCTCTATACTGATCTCTAGATGCCCATGTTTCACGATTCTTTACAGCTTTGGCCATGTGCACTGAATCTTTCCCAATTAAGAAAGACCATTTAGCTGCCAACTGATTTGCCTGACTTGATTTGGCAAACTCCACCACAGCCTTCTGCCACAGCCCAATTAACTGAACTTTGATAGACACAATCTGACCATACTCGGATACTGTGGTGACGATCATTTCTTTTGGCATGTCCATGGGAATTTTCTTTATTACCACAGCCCGATCTGAATGAACTCCTTGTTTCTGAGATTGGTGTTTATGATGATCCCATTTTCCCTGGCCAATAATGCATCTTTTTCCATGCTCTTAGATGAAGTAAACATTGATCTGATGATCCCTTCAAATTTTGAGGGGGTAGTGGCCCCCCCAAAACCATTGATTTGTGAAAACAATTTCCTTATAACCTGAGTTTTAGTCATCGCCAATTTCTCTTTTACAGCCGAAAGATTAATGTCCAAAATGAAAGATTTCTTCACAGCTACCTCCATCTGGGTTTTAACAATTTTGGGGTCCATCCACACCTTTTCCAAAGAGAAAAACTTATGGGGAGGGAAGAGAACCTCCTCTTCCTCCTCTATGTCAAAATTAATAAAGCTGAAGGGGGAGCCAACAATCACACCATTATTGAAACGCTTGGCTTGGGGTGTATTCATCTTGGAATTGGATACTTTTTCACCTTTGGAAGCCTCCCCATCAGTATCTATGCTATTAAACTGCTCAACTACTTGACCAGATCCATTACCTTCAAGAGCCACATCTTTACTTGAAAGCTTAGCACCACCAGGAGGTTTCTTGACCTTATGACTTGAACTACTACTAACTGAACCAGAAGTTGGAACTCTAAACGACCTTTTTTTAGCACCAGTACTACTCATGGGAGCAGCCAAGTCAACAACAAAAGGATTTGTTTCTTGTAAAGTAATGGAAGACAGTATGAAATAGCAGAAAAAAAAAACTTCTTTTGAAATACACTTTTTTGAAGATTTTAGGAGGTAAAAGAGAAAGAAGTTTTTTTTTTTGTCTATTAATTATTAGCTTAAAAATTAGTATTACAATATTAATTTCAACTTCTATTCTTAACTCAATTACAAAATTCAAGACTTAAAATTATTCAAAAGAATTAGAGATTAATATTAAATTTTACTTAAAAAAAATTACACAAAAACTAAAATATAATTTTAATAAAAGCCAATTTAATCTTAAAAAAATATATTAAACATCAAAATAAAGACTATTTATTTAACAAAGCTTTAATAACTAATAATTTTTTTTTAAATACTATTAAAAATAATATTATTAAAAAACAAAAAAAAATATTAATTTAATTTTTATTTGATCAATTTAATTTTTAAAATTAAATAATTTGATAAATTAATTGGTTGAAAATATATACAAAAATATGTTTTGTTTGTTTTTAAAATTAATAAAAATCTGTTAAAAAATATTATTTTTAATAATATAATTAATAATTAATTTTGGTTTATTTTGAAAAACATGTTATAAATATTGTTGTTTATATTAAAAAAAATTAGTTGTTATGACAAAAATTTATCTAAGATTTTATTTGAAATTACAAAAAATTTAATATAATAACAATAAAAAAGAATAATTATTGTTTTTTAAAGTTTTTAACTTTTTTAATTATTTGTAAAGTAATTATAATAAAACAAAAAAAAACAATTTGTTAGTTAATCTGTTATTAAAATTTTTTGGGCTTTTAAAATGAGTAAAAATAATATTAAAAAAAACTTAAATTAAAAAAAAACTATTAACCAAAAAAAAATATGTTAAAATTTATTAAAAGTAGTTTTTTATTATTAATATTTAAAAAAATATCTTTAAAAAATTTTGTTTAATTGTTTTTACAACAAAAAAATCTTTTATATAGAAACTTTATTATATTTGTATTTTAATTATTAATTTTAAATTTATTAAAATGCATTTAAAAAAACTTTTTAATTTTAATACTTAAAAACTTTTTTTTAAAATAAAAACCAGTTAAATAATATTTTTTTAAAGTATTTATTATAAATAATATAAAATTAAAACAAATAAAAACTATTATTAAAACATTATTTTTGGTTTTAAATAAAAGTTTTTTATTTAAAGTTTTTTTAAAGTAAATAAACTTCTTTTTCTCTTATCTCCAAAAATCCTCAAAAAGCACATTTCCTATAAAAAAAAGTTTTTTTGTTTTTTTAATTTATATCAATATTTTTTTATCTAATAATAACCCATTTTTCGTGAATATAGAAACTACTACAAGTAGTATCATGTCTAAGAAAAAGGACTTAAAGATGCTTTTCATGGTCCTGCTGGTGGTTTTTTTTCTCAGAAGAAGAAAGTTGTTCTTGGTAATATCAAACACTCTAGTAATAAAAGAGATATATTTTTGAGTAAATCTGGACCTAATGATAATGTATATTTTGATGTGGAAAGTCTATTTGGTGATGATAAAAATGTTAGCATGTTTGGTATAAATGGTGAGTCTCTTTTGGACTTAACTGTTACCACATTTAAAATAAAGCAAGTTAATACTGGTGCTGTTTTTGGTTTTCCATTCAGTTCTTCCAATTTTTATATGAATGATGATAAAGTTGTTCTCCCTTCTTACTTGCTTATCTCTCTTGACAAGAAGTGAATTGACCCAAAAATCATCAAAACTTCTATGGAAGTGTCAATTAAGAAGTCGTTTATTTTGGATATTAATCTTTCAGCTATAGAAGAGAAATCAGCAACAGCAAAAACTCAGTTAATTAGAAAAATTTTTTTATTAGTCAATGGTTTTGGAGGGGCCACTATTTTCTCAAAATTTAAGGAGATTATCAGATCTACCTTCACTTCAGAGAAGAGCATGGAAATGGCCATGTCATTGGCCAGAGAAAAAGAGATTAATGTAAACAGTAATTTTAGGAGACAAGGAATAAGATCAGATCAGGCTGTGGTAATCAAAAAAATTCCCATGAATACACCTAAAAACATAATCATTGTCACAGTATTCGAATTTGGGAAAATTAAGTTGATCAAAATTCAATTAATTGGAATGTAGCAAAAAGCTGTGGTAAAGTTTGCTGAGTTGGATCAAGCTAATCTGTTGGCCTCAAAATGGTCATTCCTGATTGGAAAAAATTCTGTGTACATAACCAAAGCTGTAAGAGATTGTGAAATTTGGGTGTCTAAGGATTGGTTCAGGATGCTTTTGTTTACTTTGCCAGTAAGTATGACAGCACATAATCTTGAGACTTTTTTGGAAGGACTGGTGGGAAAACTTGCATTATAAACAAATCTATAGAAACTGGTAATAAAATTTGCTATGCTGTAGTTGGTTTTAACTCTAATAATAATTTGGAATCTGCCTTTTACATGGAGCTGATTCTTAGTAATGTTAAACTTTCTTGGGCAAAAATAGATCTGGTTTGGTGTAAGAAATGTGGGAGATTTGGTCATTCTGCTTTGAAATGTAATGCACCAGTTGCATTTACTTTTAAGTCTTTAAAAGCATTTAAAAGGGTTGTATCTGATGAATGTCATTTTCAGTTGGCAAAGTTATATGAAAAGAAAAGTGTTCCAATATCTCACTCTGCTGCCTTTGGTAGCAAATCTTGGGCCCAGGTGGTCTTACTTGCTGGTTTTTCTGATGGTCTTCACTTTATTTCTGGTTCTGGTTCTCCTTTCTCTGGCATCTTGGGTTTGAATAGTGGTCTCCCTCTTGTTTTAGCTAACAACTTATCTTTGAATGTTTGTTTGGTTTCTTTGGAACAATCTTTGAAGCTATTAACTGATCAAGTTTCTGGCATTGTGTACAAGCTTAGCAACATGGAATTGATGCCATAAGCTCTATCTCCCTCTTCTAAAGTCTTGGCTATCTTTATTGCTGCCAAAGAAGATTTGACTTTGGATATGATTGTAAACAGTTCTGAGTTGATACTTTTACCCCCCTCTT
Organism: Geosiphon pyriformis; assembly: GCA_016748015.1. Lineage (NCBI taxonomy): Eukaryota > Fungi > Glomeromycota > Glomeromycetes > Archaeosporales > Geosiphonaceae > Geosiphon > Geosiphon pyriformis. The sequence goes on along the minus strand of JAAOMT010000261.1, from coordinate 155,851 downwards.
TTGCTTTCTTTAATGTTTTTACTTTGAGTCTGAGTAGTTTAAAAGTCTTAATAACCAAAGTTGGCAGTTTAGAATCTAAGTTGATGGTTTTTAAGACTTCTGTTGGTTTAGTTTTAGCAAAGTTAGATTATTTGTGTGCTGGTTTAAGTCTCTTGTTATCTTTTTCATCTCAATGAGTGGTTTGATTTAGAAGATAACTATGTACAATGTTTGGGGCATCAATGTTCCTGCCAAGCAGGAAGATGTTGTTCATTGGCATAAGAATATGGGCAACTTGATTTTGATTATAACTGAGACTAAATTGAAGAGTAAAGTCTGTCCATGGATTGCTGGAAAGTTTAAAGGTGTCTGTATGTTTACTTCTGGTTTGAATTCTAGATATTTGAATGCCAGTATTGTGGTTATCATGGACTTTTCTTTGGCAAAACATGTGTGCAAGGTTTTTGAGGTGCCTGGTCAGCTCTTATTTATTAGATTGCTTTTTAAAAATAAACTTTCTGTGTTAGTCTTGGAGCTGTATGCTGGTGTTTTATCTGGGATTTGGTTTTTGCAGACTGGAAAAATCAACTCTTTTATTGCAAAAGCTGTTAACAAATTTTTTTTTATTATTATTAGTGGTGATTTCAATGAAAATGGTTTGCAAAAAAGTGCTAGTTTTAAGAAGTGTATCAGTTTGGGGCTGGTCAATTCTTTGGTGAGTAGTTTGGTTATAAAAAGTTCTACATGAAGGAATTCAAGAGGTGTAGAAAAAACAATTAATTATGTATTGGTTTCGTCAAATTTAGTTAGTTTAATAATAGATCATAATGTTATGGATATTAGTAATCACTTTGACACTGATTATCAAGCTGTTTCTGTATTAATGGGTCTGGACAGTTTGCTGAACACTTAGTTGAACTCTTTTTGCAGACAGACAAATAAAGATTGCTGAAAGTTTGATTTTAAGGGTGCTAATAATACAAAATAGAGCAAATTTAAAAATGCTATAATAGCCAATGCCATTATGTTCTCTGATAATTTTTTCACTTCCATGCAATTCTCGGATTTGGATGCAATGTAAGATGCAATTTGCAAGATTATGATACTATTGGCTAATAAGATATTCAAGAAGAATTGGTTTAAAAATTTCAATGGTATTTTTACCAAGAAATCTTCTAGGTTTGATAAGCTGGAGCTTTTGGTCTTGAAAATTGCTAAGATTTTTTGTAAGGAGAATGTTGATAGGTTTGCTTTTCTCATGGAATGTTGGAATTCTTTGAACAGTATTAGAGCTTTAATTGTACAGAATATTGTGAACTCTGGTGTGGGTTTTGATCATGTGTGTTTGGCTCTTTTCAGTGCATAAAAGTTATATCATGTCTCCAAGTTTGCTGAGTCTTTGCAAGCTAAGAAGTCAAGTATAAAGTTAATTATTGATAGATAGATAGAAAATTTTGCAGTTGATAAAAGTCACATGATTAAGAATGTGTTAGAGTGTCCTTTTTAAAAGGTGGTTTTGAACCATTTGATAATTGAAAATGAACTGATTCTGGAATCTGATCTAGTTAAGACCAAGGTTAATGTTATTATAAAGGACTAAATCAGGAAGCATAATATGATAAAATTTTTTTCTAATGATTGGTCTTATCAATATTGGTCTTTAGAATATGTTTTTGATGATGTTTTTTCAAATGTGATGTGTTTAGTTAGTCTTGGTGAGTTACTTGGAGTGGTTTTTAATCTGTTTAATAGCAAAGCTGCTGGTCTTTCTGGAGTGTCAAATAAGCTATGAAAGCATTGTGACAGATTAGTCTTGAATATGCTTTTGGTGCTTTTGAACTTTTGTTTGTTTCATGAGTTAGTGCCTAGTGCTTAGAAAGAAGCTTAAGTCTCAATAATTCCAAAACTGTATGAATAAAAGGGAGTTCTTATAAACACCTGACCTATTACTTTAATTGAGATTACTCGCAAAATCTTTTTCAAGATTTTTTGGCAATATTCACAATGGTTATATTAATAGGGTAATGATAGATTTTGGTTTAACAAGTGGATATTAGGTACATAATGGTTTGGATCAGAGAGAAGTATTCTCACCACTTCTTTGGCACATATTTTATGATCCTTTATTGTGTGAAGTCAAGAGACAAAAGAGCATATGTGAATATAAGCTGAACTTTTATTATGTTGCCAAGACTAGTTGTTTGAAATCTCAAGTTAGATTGACATCTTTTCTCACTATTAGTGCTTTTATTGATAACATAATCTAAATTGGTAGCAGCCAAGCTGCAACCCAACACATTTTCAATGTTGCTAGTAAATTTTTTCAGATTAATAACATTTCTATTAATAATAACAAAACAGTAGCAATTTTTATTAATTACAGAGTTGTATGTTCTAATTTGTCTATTAGTAATTCACCTATATTTATTGCCAAAAAAGGAGAGTTTTATTACTATCTAGGGATTTTTTTGCCAACTGAAGATTTGTTGAAGCCTAGTCTGGTTAAGACTAATTCTGATGTCAGATTTTTTACCAATTTGGTCCTAAGAAAGAACATTTCTGATAAAAAGTTTTCGTATTTGGTGTCAGCAGTTCTTCACCTTATTGTCAGCTACAGAACACAGTTCAGTTTTGTTTTTATCAGTGTGTATAATAAGTTGGATTCTTTGATTTACAAAGACTTAAAGCTGAAATCTAGTCTGCCTCTTAATTTTTTCAATGATGTGCTTTGTCATCTTTTATTATATGATTTAAAAACTTTCAAACAAGTTCAGGCTGAAAGCAAGATTGCTTTCATTGTGTGTTTTGCAAACTCTGTTGGGATTTTGGGTCAGTTGTTTTTGCACAAGTCTTATGATTTGCAGATTTTGTTTTGGAATCTATTTTATCCTTTGGTCTCCCCAGCTCATATCAAAGTTAGTGCTTCTAATAATTTTTTGGCAGATGTGGTTTATATTTTTTATGAGTGTAGTCTGTCTTTGGGTGGTCATGTAAACAACTCTTTCTGTTTTTATGGTGAAACTCTCATGTTATTTGTTCTTGGCAAGACTGATTATTTTAAGTTTTTTCTGTCTCTTTGGTGATATGGTATTGCTTTTGTTGAACAGCTTTGCAGTAAAAATGAAGCTGTTTTTGATTGGAAGACCTTCAAGTATTAAAAAAAGCTGAATTCATGTGGTCTTATTTCTGATTGGTTTAAGCTTTCTGTTAACTTTCTTGATGGTGTAGCTTTTTTCTCTGCCTGTTTTTCTCCAGTGGATATTATTGAACTTTTGAACATTTTGGAATCTAGTGAGTTTGGATTGATTTATGATTAGTTGCTGGGTCTTAAGACTAACAGCCTTTCTGTCTATACAGATAGATCTCTAAGAGACTTGGGAAGTATTGACATAAGAGCTGGTGCTATGGTTTTTTTTGAGGATATAAGCTTGGGTTTGGAGGTTAGGATTTCTGGTCTGATGTTTTCTACTTTGGCTGAATTGCAGGCTATCACATTGGCTTTTGAGTGTGTTTTTTCTCTTAACTTAGTTAATGTTTTTATGGACAGTCAGATTGCCTTGAATGTATGCAAATTGGGATTAGGTCTAGTTTATCCAGATTTTTGGAATCGCTGTTGGATTAAGTATTAGCATATTGTAAACATTATTAAAAAAAAGAATTTGAATGTTAACTGGCACAAAGTGAAAGGTTATTCAGGTGTCATGAGTAATGAATATACTGATGTGCTTACTGACACAACTTCTTTTTCATCCTAGTGTCTTTTTTTTTGTGCAAAAGAATGTTGTATTTTAGCTAAAGATAATATTATCTTTGGTAATTCTAGACATTTTGTTCATGAGATTTTTTAGTCCATTCATTGTACATACTAAGAAGTCAGTTCAGGTTCTAGGGTTTTGGATAATAGTCTGTGCTCGGACATTAATTGGCTTAGTTTGTTGTTGGTGTGGCATCCAAACTTGCACATGGCTGTTGGCTTTATTAGTAAATCTACAGTTGGTGCTCATACATATTTCATGAAAGCTTTACATCATCAGCTGCTAGTTACTGTTTGAAAGCATCTGTATGACAAATATTACTCCAGTATGCTGTGTTTGTATTGTGATAACATAGAGATTTCTGATCATATTTTTTCTTGTATGGTTGATAATTCTGTTTGTTGTTGTTTGTTAGATGCTCATGCCACTGCTTGAGGTGTATTCTCTGGTCTTTCCATCTTCTTTTCAAGTATTTTGTAATTATTGTTCTCCTGTATTTCAAATATTACAGTTTACACAGCTCTTTGCAAAGGCTTTGTTTTTAAAGAGTGGCTTTAGAAAGCTACATTTGTCTTCAGAGGTTCCAAAATAGCTGGTCAAAAAGTTGTGGAATTTATGTATAACATATGTCTTGTCTTTAGAGATAAGATTTGATTGGTCTGCACTAAGCATTATGCCTACATAGAGAAGAATGGAATAATACTGCATGATAATTCAGCTCTGGTTTTAGTTTTTGGGCTGTCTGTGGTGTTTTCTATAAGTGTAATTAAATTATTGGGTATTGCTGAAACTATTGATGTTGGTTTTGGACTTTGTAGATCTTGTTTGTTTTTTTCAAGTATTGGAGACTTGGTTTTGGTACATATAGGTACTTAATGTGGTCTTAATTAGTTCAAGTAGCTGGTTGCATGTAGAAAATGCATGATTCATGTCTAGTTTAAATCAGTTATTTGATGTATTATACTAGGTAGTATTTGAATCTCACTTATAAAATATTAAAAAAATAATAATTTATTATTACAAATAATTCAGAAATTTTTATAGTAAATTAATAACAAATCTGTTTTTTTTTTGTTTTTTTATATTTGTTTAAATAATTAAAAAAGCCAAAAAAATAAAAAAACATTTTTTTTAATATTTTTTAAAACACTATTTTTTTGAAGTTTTTTTTATAAAAATAAAATATTAATTTTATTTAATTTTTTTAATATTTAAACTAGTTTTATAATAATTATATTAATTATAATACTTAATTTAAATTTAATTGTAAATAATAGTCTTTTTTTTTATTTAGATAATAATAATAATAATAATAATAAATTTGTTAATATTAGTTCTGATTAATATATAATTAAGTTATTTAATATGTTGAATTTTAGTTATTTTTATTAATTCTAAAAGCAAAACAAATTATGTTTTTATATATAGTTTTAAATAATTAATTTATTAGATTATTTAATTTTAAGAATTAAATTAATTAAATAAAATTAATGCAATTTTTTTTTGTTTTTAAGAATATTATTTTTAATAATGTTTAAAAAATTATTACAAATTATTAAAAAAATTTTAAATAAATAGTTTTACTTTGATAAAATTATAAAAATCAAATTTAATTTATATTTTGGTTTAAAATTGATTATTAAAAATAATAACAAGTTTTTTTATATACAGTTTGTATTTTAAACTTTTTAAATATTATTATGTAAATTAAACTTATTAATTTTATTTTTTATTTTATAATTGCAAATTTTTTTTTAATATTTGTTTTTGTTATTGTAATTTTGTGTAATATTTTTTTAAGTGTTTTTTTAACAAGATTAAAAATGATTTAAATTTTTTTTAATAAAGTTGTGAATATTAAATTAAAGTTTTTTAATTTATAATAATATGCTATAATATATTTTAAGTTTTTTAATGTTGTTAATATTGTTTTTATTTATTAATCAGTTTTAATAATAAAAAATAAGATTGAAAATAAATTATAATTTTTAAAATATATTTAAGACTAAATTAATTAAATTGCACAATTTTTAAAATTAGTAATTTAGTATTTTAAATTAATAATTAAAATTAGTTTTTAATATTAATTATTATTATTACTTTTAAATTTAAAAAACTTTTTAATATAATGGTTGTTAAAATTAATACTTTATACAAAAGTTATATTTAATAAAAAACTTTTAAATATTAATGTTATTACAAATATTAAATTTAGATTATTGTTTTTATTTATAAAATTATTTTTCTTGTTTTTTTTAAGCAAAATTTTAAGTTTTTTGTTATATTTAAAAGTTTGTTAATTAGTTTAATAACTTAATATTCTATGTTAAAGCTGCTGTTTTTTTTAAAATTATATGTTATTACTTTTATAAATAATATAATTAATGTTAATTTTGGGGTTAAAATTAAAAATTGTCAAATTTAATTGAATTTGCTATTGTTAAGATTGGTTTTTGGTTGCATTTTTTATGTTATTTCAGTTTAATCTTATAAATATTAAAGCCAAATTTAGTTTGTTGAATTTTTAGATTAAAATTGATCTTTTTATTTGCTTAAAAACTTTAGTTAATTCAAAAATAAAAAAAATCTATAAAAAATTTTATAATGTGTAATGTATAATTGCAAAAAAAATAAGGCTTTATAAAAAAAAAGACTAAAAAGTAAATGTAAAAACATATTCATAATAAACAAGTATTAATTTAGGTTTAAATGGTTAGTTACATATTGTAAAAAGTATAAGCCATGCCTATAGTTTAACTTTTAAAAGAACATTGTAGATTTTGGTAGAACTATAAAGATTCGAAAATAAGAAACTTTCCATTTTAGAGAACTTGATGATCACAAAAATAGGTTTCTTATTTTCGGTCATATACGGTATTTAAAATTAAAAAAACCAATAAATTGTAAATTAAATCAATAACAAAAAATTTATTCCAAGAAACATGAACGTTATTAAAGTAACGTGATAATAGTCATGAAAACATTCGTTTTGGATACTGTAATAAATATCTAGGTCATGTTTGATATCTAAAAGCCTCAATGCAACACTTTTAACAACCCAGTTTTCTTATTGGTTAAAAAACCGGCCTATTGCTTTAGATTAATCCATCTGTAAAATATCTTCTTTCTTTGGCTTCTTTTTAGGCTCAGAGACGTTCAACTCCTTTTCTACCAAGACACCTATGCCTTCCCCTTCTATACACAGGTCAGAGATATGATCAAGGAATATTAGACCATCTCCATCTACATCCAACTTTTTGACAATCTTCTTTATGCGATCATTATCGCCTGGAGTGTGCTTAATTACGCTTAAGGCCTCTTCTAATGCTGAAGTCGTGATCTGACCACTTTCATTTGCTTGGATGAGATTGAGGCGCGAACCAACCTCACTGTCATACTGCTCCAATTCAGAATCAATTTTTTGAATCATTTTATCAAGGCGCTCACCAAGACGATGGGATGCCTTTGACTCTTGTTTGCCAATCCCCTTAAGTTCCTCCATATCCTGCACACCAATGTAAAATATAAACGATTTTAGCAAATAATCAAGAAAATTAAGAATTTCCTAGATAAAAATCGAACTAACCTCTTTATACTCTTCATGGTCTTCTTTGATTTCTTTCAATGCTTCGCGGTGTTCCAACACAGCCGATTTAGCCGATAATATTGTGAGTGCATCACGGAGCTCCTGGAGCTGTATTTGAGTCATTCTTACATCGTCCTCTGGAACCTAGGATAACATATCCTTGATTAATGAGAATGTAAAAGAAAATAAGGGGTACGGATTGAATAGTGAAAAGAAATAATACAAAAGTAACTTGTTCATCTGGTAAACGTGTCTCAGCAAGTGATTCTTTAGCGGCTTCTTCAGCTTCTCTTTGAGCCCTTCTTGCTGCTTCTTCCTTCTGTAATTTTTTTTAGACATAAAAATGTGGAGCGTCAAAATTAGTACAAAAACTTTAACACAAAAGTATATTCATAGAACCTCCCTCTTCCTGAGCTTTTTCATCCGCAATCAATTCTTCTTGTTGCTCAATAACTTCAAGTTTCTGCTTAAAGGTGGCTGAACCGTCAGCCTCTGAGACCTCTAGTTCAGTTTCACTGAGCTGTGATATAATAATGATGATTAATTTAGCAAATGAACCTTGATTTATATTAAATATTTTAGAAAAAGGTGGTCACCAGATTGTCGGGTAAACTGTTTAAGGTTGCTTGTAATGCTTCTGCTTGATCTACCAATTCTGATCGATCGGCGAAACTGAAGGCGCGTGATAATATCAAAAGAGTCGATGGCACTTTGTGATTCAGGTGAAGATCCAACCATTGGGTTAACTCGTTACGTAGTCGTGCCGGTGACACCCCGATGGTTCTAATTCCACGTGACTGACAAGCGGCCTGAAGTTCTTGTATGGTGAGAGAATCAACCCCTTCGGCACGGATCATCTGTTTGTTTCATGATAAATACGATAAACAAGGTTGAATACATCGGGAAGAAGATGAATTTATTTCCTACCTTGTCATCATTTTTAATATTTTTCATGCGGTTTCGTATTTGATATCTGAGAAAGTTATCTGTTCCGAAAGCATTTAGATTCATATACCTACACATGCTAACCAATTGAGGGCGAGATAAATTGTCCAGGGTTAATTCATCTTCGAATAATTTTGCCACACGAAGTAAATCCTCTGTTGAAGCTTGTTGTCCAGTGGATCGAACCTAAGATTAGCAAAAATTAAGCGATTTGTTCTTAATTGAAAGAATTGAATTTAAATTAGAGAAATATACTTTTCTAAAGAATTCAGTAAATTCCCGAGTATCTTCTTCCCGACCGGATCCTATTTCTCCAGTCTCCTCAATGGTCGCTTGCAAGAATTTGGCTACCTCGAGACGAACCTTTAATAATTTTCTTTTCTTTTCTTCCTGCAAGATATACACAATTCTATATCAACTGATTTTTTAAGTACAGAAACTGTAAATAATTTAAAAAAAAAACCTTTGAAAACTTGTCCTCAAAAGTACTCGGTAGCATATTGGGGAAGAGTTTTAAGGCGACTGGTAACAAGAATTCCATAAAGGGCACTATAATGAAAACAGCGAATGGTACGAGACGAACTAAATCTTGTGTAGTCCTCCGAAGCTGAAACCAGGAAAATTAACGTATATATATAGAGATTTCATAATTGATGCTCGAGGGCTTACAGAGCAGAGAAATATAAGAGAAAGGCAAAGTGAGTGGAGTGACACGCGTCTCAGGATGTCACACCTGACGATCTTCTCGACGAGTCAACTTTTGGCCTCTTAAGAGCTTCCATAATAGTTTCGAAGAGATCCTAATCTCTAAGCCAAGTAGCTTTGTACCATGCCAATAGTGTACAAGTTCATCCTTGATCCGTGTCATTATCGGCTTCTTTTTTGTTAACTTCGCGGATGTTTTTTGGTTCAATTGCTCCTCCTCGTTGGCAAAATGAACGGCAGTGTGCTTAATAGCATCTTTGTCAAAAGCGTTTTTTCCTGACGGGTTGTTTGTATACCCAGCTCTGCCAAGAAGGCTCAAATTAAAAGGTTTTTGGGTAGATTTGCAAATGAATGGTATAACGTGTCGATTTGGTGGAACTTGCTGAAATTTTGGAGGATGTAACTGTTTTCTGGGAGCATTAGATAAGAAGGAGGCATGGCCGAACTTTGGTGAATTCGAGGTCAGAAGTGAGCGACGAAAAAAATGAGGCTGATTTTGAGCTTGATTAAGTTTAATGCAAAAAGCCAATCAGTCAAGTTTTTCGTACTTGAACAGAGCGGAAACAAAAATAGATGAATAGGTGGAGTGAAAACTTTCTTACCAAGAATCGTTCTGGAAACTAAGCTTTGGGAGGCCGCACTAGCGTTTCCCCAACCTTTCCTACTGAAAATTTTTGCAGCAGACATCGAAACGAGAATGAATCAAAAAATAAATCGATGATGTAACCATGACCAAAAAATTTAGGCATGTAACTAAGTGATCGTTGTTTTCCCATTTTAAATATCAAAGATTTGTTCATGGTAATTTGTTTTATGTTAAAATATTTTATTTTATTTTTTACAAAAATGGTTAAATATGTTAAATATCATTTGTTATTTTGTTATAATTATAATTATAATTTTATAAATTTCTTATTTTATTTTTATCAAATTTTATAAATTTTTTTTACTACTTTATTTAATTTGATATACATTTTAAAACTAAAGAAATTATAAATAAAACAAAAAAAATTACAATTTTATTATCATTATTAATTTTTTATAAGTGATAAATTTGTAACAATCAATACTTATAGAGTATAATAATATAATTGATAAAATAAATAAATAATTATATAAAAAGTTACCCTGGTCAAAAGGTAGTGTTACGTGAAAGGGACATCAGTTTTTTAGTAGTGTAATAAACATAATGTCCCAGTGAATCTGTCTTTTGTAATACATTCTCGTAATAGTAATGTTCTGCCTGATTTCCCAATTGGAAAGGAAAATGCAGTTGCATTTGGGAACGTGGAACTACTTTAATAGTATCAATCGACATCTTGAATATTCTTTGACAGACAGTGAATGTGGCCCTAGTATCTTTTGTGCAAACATTTCTTTTCATTCTTTTTGACGAAGCTCAAATTTTCATAGCCGGGACGAAGAGATTTGAACTTTTCTCTCTTTGCCTGGTGCAATCGTGTTCTCAAGTGAACTCAAAGAGGTTGGACTTTGAACCTCAAGACTTTCTTTGCCAACTATCCTTCACCCCTTTTTCTTTCGTTACAATCTTTACCCCTTTCATTCTATTTTCCCGTTGTCACCTTGCAACCTGTTTTTTGAAGTCAGTTTACCTTTTGTATATAACTTTAGAAAGAGCCAATCGCTTTTACTCTTGTATCATACCTTGCTCTTTGAAATTTTATTACCCACTTTGATTTGAATTGTGATTAGGCTGGTTCTAATTTAAACAGACCTATAGGACATCTTTTAAAATCATGTCTCAATATAAAACTACTCACAATCCCGAATATTATTCGCAGTCAAATAATGGACATCAAGGCAATTACCCTATAGCTAGAGGAGATGGGTATAATAATAACGGCCAATATGCGAATACACCTCAAAGTCGATCAATGAATGACGGTTATGGTGACGGAAGCTACATATACAATGACAGCAGCAGGATGGGTGGATATGGTGGTGAAATTGGGTATTCCACTCCTAATAAGAATAATTATAATCCTAATAATCCTAATAATAATAATAATTTGATTATATCTCCAACTCAAAAAAGTCCTTATGTTACTCCTTTTGATGATCCTCCTCAAAATTTATATCATAATAGAAACGGCCCTCCGTATGCTAGTCAACCAAATATGTCATCTATACCAAATCGTCAACCAACATTTCCTCTACCCCATAGTAACTCTTTTGGTGATTCTAATTTAAATACGCAGCCAACTTTCTCGAAGCCTCTCTACGATAATAATGATCCAAAAGCTCCAAGACCACCTTCCCAATACGGAACCAAACATGAGTCTACCGCTTATAAAGAATACGCTGGATCATCTAAACGAGAGGGGAGAAATAAATATGGAGGATTTATGGGAACATTTTGTTGTTGTTTAGCAGATTTCGGTTGTGGAACAACATGTGTCATGTTATGTTGCCTGTTATTTTTGATCATTGTTGCTATTGTAATTGCTGTTTTATTATGGGCGAAACCACCTCATATTGAATTTTTGGGAATTGGAAGTTCTCCAGTTGGTTTACCACCTTATGTGGTAAAAACGAATGGATTTGATTTTAATTTTGGTCTGAATATTCAAGTGGATAATCCAAATTTTGTTGGAGCAGATTTCAAAGCTATCAAAGCAACGGTACGGAATGAAAAATGTGTTGAATTTTTTGAGATTTTTTGTTGACAACAAATAAATAAAATTCTCAATATTTAGGCATTCTATCCTGAACAAACAACTTCAATTGGTGGTGGAAATATGACAGATGTTCATATTGAGGCAAAGGGCAATACCACCATTCATTTTCCTTTTACTATTAATTATGATACCTCAAATGACCCAGGCTTGAGTATTTTAATGGACATCTTATCAAAATGTGGATTGACTGGTGGACCAAAAAGTAAATTGCAAATTGATTATAAGCTTGAGGTTACTTTTAAAGTGATAGCGATCACCGTGAGGCCTAGTTTCAAAAGAACAGCTGAGATTGATTGTCCTATACAGGTAATTTTTCTATTACTGGGAAAAGGGAATAGAGGAAGAAAAATAGAATCTTGGTGACTGAGAGCGAAGGATTATATCGTCAATGTGAATTTGCAGAATTCTAATTTTTCATTTTGCTATTTCTTTATTTCTAGAATGGACAAATCCCTAATATATCAGGTGTAGATGTTAATAGCGCTCTTAACGCAATTCCTGGAAGGAATAAGAATACAAAATCGAAACCACGCGTTTAGTCATTTAAAAAGAGGCGTTTTAAGTTGAATTTGATGTTACACTCTTGGAAATTGACTTCAGATAGACAACATTTCACGTTTATCCAAATTCTCCCAAACCAAAATAATTCAATTTCCCGAACCGTATCGGTGGTTATTATAAATTAATAATCGTCTCCCTAATTTGGGAACCGAAAACCACCATCATCTTTGCATTTATTTATCCCAATTTCCAATTAACCATTTTTACCAATCTTTGTAATATTTATTTAAAAAAAAAATTTATTTTGTGAAATATTAAAGCAAGCAATTTTTCGATCTCTTTTTTTTTTTTTTTTGATAACCTGTAAATTGTGCGCCTCGATTGATTTCAGATGGATAGTTTGACCATAAGCTATTGTTATCTCATTTAATTTTCTTTTGGGCAAGACTAATTGCGAGAATTTGACACGATATTAAGGATTTATTAGTTGTCTGGTAATGTGAAAATTGATTAGTTTTGTAATCACTATTAAATAGTTTTCGGGTGTTCATTTTAAAAAAATAGTATGTAGCCCCCCAAAGCAATTAACATATTTGATAAAATAAATTTTAATTTAAACTTCTCCCAGCATATCAGCCACTCGGCATTTATATTTAAAGGCAGCCGTAATGAATAATAATAATACAGATATATTAAGTTTTTAAGCAGAGAATGAAAATCAGAAATTCTTAAATTCAACTTATTGATGTAAATAGCAAAAAAAAAAAGCTATTTTCTACTCGCAGTCTTCAATATCATAAAAATAATTAAACAATGAAATCCCATGAGGTGAAAAAAAATTCCCGGTATGAAAAAAAATTAATCTCCTAAATTAATTGAATCTTTTTGATTCATACTTAAAATATTCGTTTAAAATTTAGGGAGTGTCTAAATTTAAGAAATTCATATGATTTGAAATGTTGAGAGATATTATTTTATGAAATAAATTATTTTTAAGTCCATATAGCTTTTTGGGTTTTGCCATTTTTGCAAATCTTTTTATGATAAAATGAAACTGAAAAAGTGTCTGACAAAATTATAAAGAAATAAATTCTTTTTGCATAGACTTGATGGTTTTTAGGTTCATTTGATAATATAATAAGATCAGATATTAATTTAAAACTTATTAAAATTAAAATTACTTAATCTATAAAATTTTTATTAGATATCATTTATTAAAAGGCTTAATCTTAAAATATTCAGGTTTCATATTTGAAATAATAATAATAATAATAATAATAATTATTTTGTCAAATATACATTTCACAAAAAACTTGTGTAACTGTGTAAAAATGACTCATTATTCTCTTTTTTAAATTATAATCATCATATAAAATAAGATACATATTTTATATTATTTATGTAAACGTAACTGGCCGCGTAGCTGTGTACGTCAAAATTGAATTTAAACGTCATCATTTTTTGATCATATTTAAAACCGGGATACGACCCATAAGGTACACGTTCGCGAATCATGTTCTCGGGAAATTTACCTTACGCCTCGACCCTTGAGGGTGAGCCGGAGGCCTTGCTTAATAACATAGTAAAAAATCTATGTCTTGCCGCAAAAGCGCAGGACTGGGGCTCAGGCTGCGTACATTGGGTGAAGCAGCTTAATAGGTAAACTCTTAATCACTATATTCATGAATCGTCAGTCTTTGATTCCTCGTAAAAATTGAATTTTGTTAATTAAATGTTGGGAGCCTTTAGAAACGCGAGAATCGACTTCTTACTTACTCTTTCAACTGTATGTACATGACTGGCAGGTACCTTGAGCTTCAGCACCCATTAACGCGTGAAACCCGGGCGCTTTTAGCTCGAATAATGTTCGAGCTTGCCACCACTTCCGGCATTAATCCTTCATGTGTGGAATCGTACGCCAATATTTGTATGCGTTTGCTCAAGTAGGATAACTTTCTTTTCTTCATAACAAACGCGACTTCGTCTATGATTCACGTTTCTTTTATTAATTCAGCTTAAAAAAATTAATTTAATTTAATTTACCATTACCTAAGCCTATCTAATTAACGTCATATGTCAATTTGATAAATTTAAAGAAAAAAAGATAAGATCGGCCCAGAAGACTTGGTTTTACCATGGAAACCATTATTCGACATTATTGATCGAACATTCTTTCCAAAAAATCGGAAAAAAATATTCATCAGTGAATCGTATCCGAAATTCTTCTCGAGCTTAATAAATTTGTTTTCAAGGGACTTGTTTTTTCAGGGTTACATTTCTGTTAAATAACTTTATTCAGTAATATCTTTAATCCTCCATCAATGACAGTAAACAATTCAAATCCATCTTGCGCTTGGTTGAGTTTGCCCAAAGGTATAAATATTTTAAACAAAAAGTTATCATATTTTCTCCTGAACTATTTCATTTAACCGCTTAAATACACCCTACAGATTTTTCCCCCCCGAGACAACTGGTGAAATCCTTGAAAAAATTTTGCCTGTATACAACGCTAATTCACTTGGTGATGCGTTCGTTGTTCAAGCCTATCTTGTTCGTTTTTTGCCCACAAATTCATCTCCATCTGGTCAATTTTCACCGACAATATGGCTTCCAACAATATTTTCGCTTTGGTATTTGATACCAGGCTCAATAATGTATCAAACAGAATTTCTTGATCTTGTGGCTCGAGTAGCCGAGGACAATGTTGGAGCTGATGTACATGATCCTGATATGATTAGTGTATTTACCAAATCTCAAGTGCGTACTGTGTTTGCTACTGGTTCTAAAATGATGGACTTACCTGTCGGTAGCTCAAATTCTGGTAATGGAAGAGGAACCCCGATTGTAGGATGGGCTTCAAAGGTTGACACAAGGGCTGGAAGTGCTCTGCTCTTGCGGAAAAAGGGGGTATTTATCTTTTTTTAATTTAATTTTGAGTACAAAATTTTCAGATTTTGTTGACATTTGTTTTACTTTGGGGGTTTTTTTCTCAAGGAAAAGTTCAAAATGATGGCAAGATTTATTGTATATACAATCTTCCCAACCACTGCTCACCCAAATGAAGAGTCAACTTTGACACAGTTAGGAAATTTAATCCAGGCTATTGAGTCATTCTATCATCCTAGTAATTATGGACGATGGACATTTTCAATTGTGCGATTTTTACAATTTCTAGGATATGAGTTTTTTAAGCGATGGAGAGATGGTCAGTTTTAAAGCGGTAATCCCTCAATTTATTAAAAGAGCCAACTGTAATTTTTTAATCCGTGTCTTTTGCAGAACAAAAGCTAGAATGTAAAACTCCTCAGCATCGACGATTAACCCCCGAATTGAGACGCGAATTTGTCTTAACTTTGAGAAATGTCACATTTTTATCCATGTTTGGAAAAGACGCGTTATCTATTGGTGCAAGTCACGCTGCTTTGAAATACTTAGCTTGTATCCTTTTATAGTCTTGCATCTAGGATGATTTTGATTTATTTAATTTAAATCTTCAACTTTTCTTTTTAACTCATTTTTTTTTTAGGGTTAGAGCCATCCCTCATATTTCCAGGTCTTTTAGAACGCGTTTACCCATCATTGGAAACTTTAACTGAGGTAAATTCCTGTTTCTGTATATATTGAATGATTGATCGGAATCATTTTTGTGGTTTTATTGATTCATTGATAAAAATAGACACATCGGACAACTTCATCCATTTCCGCTCTTTCTCTTCTTGCCATACCACTTTTCTCTCGCATCCATTATTCTCCTGGAGGGAAAAATCTTGCGCCCCTACTACATTTGATTATTCCTGGAATTGACATGAACGATCCCATAAAAACCATATCTTCTCTGATTTTTGTGACTCATGCTGTCATGGGTGTACCTTTGATTGATTTAACAGAAGGCGCTAGTGAATCAGGATTTCGCTGGTCTGGCGTGGACATTGATGCAAGAAATGAAGATGAAATGGAAATTGATGAAGCCGAAGAAGATGGCCTTTGCAAAGCTAGTACTGGGGAATTTGAAGATTGGGTCGCAAAATTTTATGGCCGGGTTTTCACTATTGTATCCTTTTTGTTGTTGTTGATATTCTATTTATTTTAATTCGTTATTTCCAAGTAAATACCAGATATTTTTGTTGACTTTCTTCGTCTGACTTGAACAGTTTGAATATCTCCCTCAACAAGACAATAACAAGAAAATCAAGGTCCACAATATGGAGACTGGGCTAGTTACCGTGCTTTTGGTAAAGTTTTCATTGTTTAATAAGCTTTTGTTTGCCTCTAGTTAATCAATAATTTTTCCAGCATGCATGTGAAGTTGTTGGATTTCAATTATCCGATAAACTCTATAATATGTCATTGAAAATGGTATCAGATTTCGCTTCATCGACAATACTACAAAATGCCACAAAACCTATGGGTAAATTGAATTTAAACTCTTCTAAATCAGGTTTTCTATTAAATACATATTCAACCTAATCATTGTTTTACTTAACGTCAAGGTTTCTTATGCGCGACTCTTACTAGTCCTAATCGCAAGAAAGGCCTGGCCAAGTTTATCCCAATGTGTTATTCCAATATCTTGAATGAGCTTGAGCACGGTGCCTCATCGACTCCCACAACTTCCTCTTCACACCTTATTCAATCCGACACAACTCTTCATTGGTATCAGTGCATTTTATATCATGTTGTAATGTTTACTGGAGCTGAAGCTCTTGCGCATAAAAAAGAGTTGATCGAGCTGGGAAAGGAAATGATCCAAAATTGTCGTTCACGCAAGGGCTATATGTGGGCCGGGAAGTATTTGAGGATGCTCCTAATTTCTTTGACGCACATATATCCTACAGAGTGCAGAAATGTTGACGCAGAACGATGGAATTCGGAAGGTAAATAATTTTTTGATCAAATATTCCGCTTATTTCAAATCACACTAAGTTTTTTTTGATCACAGAATATCAGAAAAATCATCACAAATACTGGGTAGAGCCTGGCGATAAGGACAATTTAAAGATCAATTGGCACGTTCCAACTGATCCAGAAATCGATTTTGCTTTAGAGTTATTGAATTTATTTTTACAGCCAGCTATTGAAACGTGCCAAAACCTTATAGCCACAGGGACCGACAAGAATGGGAAATCTTTGAGCAATCGTGAAATATCTGTAGAGTTTTGTCGCCAACTTAGTGTTATTCGAAATTGTTTACATGGCACGACAACTTTAGTCGAAGATGATGGTGATATTTCCATTTCAGATTATAGGTAACTTAAGATTGTTGTGCATTCTAAATTTTCATATTTATAACTAAAATATTCATCGTTCTCCAGCAATCAAGAAAATGAACCGTTCCATATTATTGCAAATTCAGCTTTATTGGCTGGATATTGTCTCACTAATCCCAACGACCCACGTAGAGAAGTTGTTCGACAGTTGCGTAAGCGTATCGGGGAATTTCTCCATGAGCTTTTCGTCTATTTTCAAGCTTCTCGAGAGGACGACATAGAAAGCATCAAGATTATTCTTAAGGTATTTTAACTACAAAATAGCTATTCTCATTTAGCCACTCATTAACATTTGCTCGATTTTTAGATGGCTAAAACCTACTTAACTGATCGTGGGGTCGAGAAAGGAAAATATGATGGAAGCAAACGCGGGTATCAATATGCTAAAGGAATGCTAAAAACTTCACGCGGGGATAAAAGATATCCTAGATATTTGCTTGGTAGAAAAATTTCTCGTTTTTCGCCTACGGTCTTTCAATCAACCTTTAGCTCATTATAATATATTTTATAGTGAAACGGGCTTATCAGCAGCATTTGTGTCGCCTTAAACAAAATGCATTCTTTCGCGCGCGAACTAGTTTGCATGATGATTTATTGAAAGATTTGGTTGAGCTATCGCTGAGCTCTTATTCGGAAATTAGAAAGTGAGAATTTGTCGTTTGCCTTTCCACGTTTCTAATTGTTTTTAAAAACCCTCATGATCTTGCTGTTCTTTCAGAATAGCACAAAGTTATCTAGCAAGTGCAGTAAGATGTTTTCTGGGGGCTAAGCCCCTTATCATTCCAATATTATTGAAAGCTTTGGAGGTTCAAGGTAAATTTTCTTCTAATATTTTTTATCGCAGGTTTAAATCGATGAGTTTTATCACGCTCTCTTTATTAGCAGAGAAGCCAAATCCTGAAAGAATGAAAGGGGCCCTATATTTGCTTCATAGCCGAACATTGATGGACACCTGCTTGAAAGATTGGCGATTTGTCCCTACGTATATAACCCGCATTTGCGAGGCTCAGCATGAGGATAAGGTGAGTCAAATAAAGAAGCGTTTGTGCTGAATTCTTTGTACTTTTCCATTGCCAAATTTTATTCTTGCTTATTTATCGGAGGTAATTCTTGTCCCCTTAATCTATCATTTCTAGCCATCTGTGCAGGAATTAATAAGAAAAGTGTTTTATGATTATCTCACAAACTACAGCAATACAGCGTTCAAATTAATAACTAGTGAAGGATTGACCGCTGCAATCAATAACACCCTAATTCAACTATCGATATCAACTGACGAAGATGAACATCAAAGTCTCAAATGTAAAATCGAGAAACGAATACAGTTCGAGAAAGACAGTTATTATCGACTGGTGAGTCGGGACCTGTAAACTGGCTCAACATTGAGACATTTCGGTAAATTGAAACCCGTCCATATTGACATTCGTCCTATTCAATTTTCAGGTTGATACTCTTTTATCCCTAGTAAAATCAAACACACTACACTGGCGCTTTGCATCTATGGCAGCTAATTTCATCGATGTCTTGGAAAGAGTGGAGGCTGCCCCCACCACAGAAATAGTCGAATTTGCCACAAAGGGTTTGGTTTCCGAACTCCCGGCACTAAGGCGTATCGCGATATCTACAACTACAAGAATATTAGCGCACATCAAACAAAGAACTTATACACCAGGAGATCCGGAGCTGATTTATATGACTAAAGAAGAAAACCCATTAAAGAGGACCGTTGAAACACCAAGACCTTTAACACAGGAATTCACAGAGGAATATATATTATCAAGATTGAGACCAATCGACGAGAATAATTCAGATAATGTGTTGGTTTTAGCATTCTTATTGTTATACTCGGATTGGGTTTATTGAGCTTTCATCACATCTAAATTTTATGGTAAACAATTTTTATCCTGTTTGCAGTTATTTACAAGATAAAATGAACCTCGGATGGTTTGCCTGGCCGGACAAGTATGAAGTATACATCCCTCGAACTGAAGCCATGCCACGCATAGATCCTGCTTCCGAGGCAGCCTACAACAAATTTCTCGAGTCTTTTTCTGACCCCCAATTCTGGGGCTCTTTGACATCCTATCTTTCTCAAGAATCTTCGCGTGATCGAGAGGATAAATTCTCAATTCCTAATGGGCATTTATTCAAGAGTATATTCCAAATGTATGAAGATCAATTTCTGGAAATCGTCAAACCTGAGGTTGCCAGACTATGTGAAAAACCAGAAGAGAAGCATGAGCAGCGAGCAGCAGCAGAGATTTTAGCGGGAATTGTCAGAGGCAGCAAACATTGGCGCCAAAATACTTTAAGAGCAATGTGGGAGTGGTTGATTCCGTTATTGGAAAAAACATTTAATGCTATCACTCCAGATTCTCTAACATACTGGGAGAGATTTTTAAGCTATTCTTTCGTAAGTCGTCAACTTTCTCATTTTGTTAAATTAATTGTATTGAGCTAAAAAGATTTTAATCAATTTAGCGAAGCCGTGATCCTCGAAGAGTACTTCCCTTAATCGAATTGATTTTTAGATCAACCCTCGATCCAACATCCCATGCTTCGTTTGGCGAAGCCAAAAAGTTGCTTTTCGTAAACACCTTGTTAAGTTGTTTTTCATGGCAGATGATACCGCATTCACATTCTCTATTGGACGTTTATCTTTCGAATCTACGCCATCCATATAAACAAGTACGTGATGTTCTAGCCGCAAATATCAATATGCTATTTCAGATCCAATGGCATCCTTCCGCCCCGAGTGTGGCTGCGTTGCTTGAAAGCAACAGAAATTCAACCGGTGGCGTAGGAAATATTCCAGTAGAGTTACCAGAAAGGTATCAAGCGACTCTCACGGAACTTACCAAATCTTTAGCAACTTGGCGAGCCGAAAAGGCACCTTCGGCTATTGGATCTTCAGAATACGGGAATGCCGGCAAAACGAGTAAGGATGATCTATTGTCAATTATTTAAATTTTGCCAAGCTCACGCAAATTTGCCTTAAATGCTAGTTCTTGCTTGGTTATACGATTCTCTATCCAGCTGGCAGGCAACCGGGACTTATCCTTTCATTCTCCCACTGCTCTCTGAAATATTTCAGATGCAAGACGTTAATGACGATCAAGATCTTCAAGCAGTGGCAACTCACGTGTTGGGCTTGATCGCCTCCTTCACTTATCCGCCAAGACTGGTGCCG
This sequence comes from Geosiphon pyriformis, assembly GCA_016748015.1. Taxonomy (NCBI): domain Eukaryota; kingdom Fungi; phylum Glomeromycota; class Glomeromycetes; order Archaeosporales; family Geosiphonaceae; genus Geosiphon; species Geosiphon pyriformis. The sequence goes on along the minus strand of JAAOMT010000261.1, from coordinate 135,224 downwards.
GGCATGGTGAATAAAATTGTAGGGATATTACTCGAGTCAGGTAGTTGGCACATCAAGGTTAAAGCCTTGCCGGTACTACAGGTGTTTTACTTCAAACATCTGTTTATGCTGAGTCAAGAAGAGATGATTAAAGTTATGGATGTAGTATCTGGGATGCTCTTGGATAATCAAATTGAGGTTTGCTTCCTTGTTTCGTCGCTTGATTTTGCCACAAATATTGATTTTTAGCGCATTTTTCTGATAGGTGCGACAATTAGCTGCGGTCACTCTGTCCGGTTTAATTCGATGCTCGCAAAGGGATGCTATCAAGGCTCTGAAAGTTAGTATTTTGTATTTTTTAAACCAAAGGAAAACAACATTCCTCTAACTTTGAAAATACGGTAATACAGGAACGATTCACTAAACTGCTGGAAACAAAAATCCCATCACGACAGCGATCAGACCAAGCTCCGCGTGCTGCATTACCGCTAGGGTTCACGGAAGCTGTCTTAAAGCGCCATGCAGCTGTGCTTGGGCTTTCATGCCTGATTGATGCTTTTCCATATGAAGTCCCCAAGTGGATTCCCGAGGTTTTAGTATTGCTTTCAGATTGTATATCAGATCCTGTACCTATTCAGGTCTGTAATTTAGTTGCCTACAAAATCTTTTTATCGTGTGTGAGATGAATAACAATTAATAATAAATTTTCTGTTTCATTTATTTAGACTACTGTTAAAAAGACATTTGCCGATTTCCGACGAACCCATCAAGATTCATGGCATGAGGATATGAAGGAATTCACTGATGATCAGTTGTCGCTTCTCTCCGACATGTTGATTTCACCATCTTATTATGCATAGTTTTTTAATTTAAGAAACACTTGGGGAAGGGGTTTTTTATTATCCCATTAAAGCATAGAGGTAGATTTGGAGATAGCCACAATCTCATATCCAGATTTAAATTTTTGTACTATCGGATTTAATAGAATTCATTTTCCCTTTTTCAGAGCAATTTCCAAGACGTTAAACTAATTAAAAATACCTCAAATCTGATCTAAATCAATTATAGAAGGTCTTATAATTTTTGGTATTTATATAAATGGGTGGTGTTAATAAAAGCTCTAGTTGCTGAGAATTAAATAAAAAGTACAAAGTATTCTATTCAATGTTTCTATTGATCCCAAGAAGCGCCAATTTATGTCCTCCTTTGGCTCAGCTCAACCCTCTTAAGAATTTGAAAAGGGTTACGTCAAGTAAGAATGGCATGAGGCCTTTAATAAATTTAAATAGTTTTTCATTGCTGCCTTCAATCTCCTTTCTACTAGGCAAACAATTTATCCTAGAAAAAATATCCTGCGTTGCACCAAATTCTCGAAATTTCACTACCTTGAATTATATGGTACCAAACAAGAATGCCCTAATTTACACTATCGGACCGAAACCCCCTCAATTATCAATATTTTTTGATCGATTTGGTTGGAATTCACGGTGGAATTTAGTACACTCTCGTCAAAAATCTTATTATAAATTGAAGACAAATGCAGCAGCCAAAGCAAGGTAGGATAATCCAAGTTTTAAACTTAGCATTGATTCGCAGATTCTCAAATCATTCGTTTTCTTTCAAACCACAAAATTCTGCGTTCAAGATGGCGAAGTATTGGAAGCGGCCAATACGAACGTTTAAGGCCTGGTAAAAGCCATCTGAATACTGGTGTTTCTCGCAGTCGTCTCAGAAGGTTGGCTAAACCTGCATTATCCACCGGGAGTCAAGCTCGAAGATTGCTCAAGTTAATGCCTTATTCCAAAACCCTCAAAAAGGTGATTAATCACACTCGGGATCTAAAAATAAACGGAGCTAAACCAAAGGGTCAAGGCAAAAGATTTATCTGACTTGAGGATCATTAATTCGTAAGATTTTTTACCAAGAAATGTACTAATGCAAATGAAATAAGTGAACTTGCAACATGTTTTATATACAAAATTGACTAAAATATCCAACAAAAAATGTCTGTTTAACTGATTGATCAATAATTACATCAGCAATTTAAAATTAGCAGTTTGAATTATTCTTTTTCATTTTCTTCTGTATCGGTTCGAGGAGCGTCGAGTTTAATTCGTTTAACTGTTGGAAGATCATCGCTGATTGCTGGCGGATTTTTATCTTCATTTTCTTCGGGGACTTCAATTGTACCCGTGTTATCCGACGAGACACCCTCGTAGACTGTCGTAACATAAACCAAAGATTAAATTAGTATTTGAAGAGTAAAATAAACCAAAAAAGTTCATTTGGTTTAGTGTACCTGTTGTTTTGACTTCTTGATTTTGTGGATAAGGATCCGAACCCTCCCGACCATCCTCATCACCTAAAGATCGGCGTCGTTTCCGATCAGGCTCAGAGCTCTGGGTTTCTGAAGCTTCCAAATTTGGGGAGTCTAAGTTTACCGAGGTCCCTGAATTCGTCATAGAACCCAATGAACCGGAAAGGGAAGGCTTATCAAAAGAAGTTGCTGTAGTTCCAGATAAATTTGGTAGTTGGGTAGAAGGTGCAGGTACAGGTGCAGGTACAGGTACAGGTATAGGGGGAGTATTGTTCGGCGTTTCAGATGGAACATGGGATATCGGAAATAATCGGGTTCGGTTCAACTTCACTGGAGGTTTTTCTTTTTGATTGTTTGAAGGAGCTACCGGTTCAAGTGTGAAGATTTTTTATTAGCAAGACCTCAAAACCAAAAAATCAAACAGTATTGGCGTACCAAATAGTGATGCTGAGGCTGCAAGATCTATCAATGAAATTGATTGAGAAGTGGCCGCAGGGGGTGTAGACGCGGCTGGTGGCAGGGGGGTTATAGGCATAATTACAGCTGTTAAAACTGAAGAAACAATTGGTTCGGGACTTTGAACAGTCGCTGACGGTACTCGTGGCGTCAAATCTTTAGGGGAAGCATTGATGGTTGTCTCAGTACTCTTCGGTTCAGCATTTAATTCAGCCTGTATCTCTGGCTGGGTGACTGATGAAGTGGTGGGTACAGGCGCTGTAGTCGTGGGTTCTTCAGGAGTCTGAGCGGGTGCTTTATTTTGTTCTTCGACTAAGGCCTTGAGTTGGGACAATTCTTTTTCATGTTTATTCTGGGTATTTGCTAATTGCGATTCCAAAACACTAAGACGAAGAGCTGCTGTCTTGACTTGTTCTTCAACTTGTTTTTTCATCCTTTCAACTTCTTGCTTTAAATTGATATTCTCTTCTTTCAAAGTCTCATTTTCTTTTTGAAGAGATTCCAACGATTCTTTGTTCTGTTTCAAGGTGGCATTTTCTTCTCTCAATTTTGTAGATTCATTTTTGAATTTTTCAATTGCTTGTTTTGCTCTTTTTCTCATATCATTAGCTTGACTTTCCACTTTCTCTCGCTGTTGACTTTCACTTTCCGCTTTAGCTTTTTCAGCGTCCTTTTCTTGTTTAAGCTTAATCAATTCTTTTTTCAGATTTTCAGTCTTGGAAGGAAAAGGTAAATAATATTAACAATAAAACCTAATATTCGAGGCAACACGAATAATTTCAACAGGAAATACCTCGGTGATTTTGGTACGAAGTTGCCCTTTAATTTGACTTGCTTCTTTTTTATGTTGATCACTGATCGATTTCATCTGATTTTTCAAGTTTTCTTCTGTTTTTCTCAGCTTTTCCACTTCTGCCGGAGTGATATCTGCACGGCTAGCGATGATTGCAGTATGCCGTTGTTGCTCTGTTTCATAATCTTTAAGGGTACGCTCATAAGTTTCTTTGAAATGTTGCTTCTCCGATTCTACACGGCTCAGTTGGGTGGAAAGTGCTCGATATTTGGATTCTGCTTGATCCATACGGGCTTCAGACTCTTTAAGATTTTTGTTCAATCTTTGATTCTCCTCGTGAAGCAATCTATTGTGCACATTCGCCTGTTCAGTTTGACTTTGTGCTTTAGCCAACGCCTCCCCATATCCAGAAATTTCTAATTTCTGGTGCTCCTAGAAATTGAGGTAGATGTCGAATTTAAGAAAAAATTTAGAAATGATCCCTTTGACTGACGAATAAAATCAACGTTACATGATTTATCTTACTTGTTCGTATAATTCTCTCCAGCGTTCAACCTGTTTTCGAGTCTCATCCAGATCATGCCTGTAAGATTCGTTTTTCTGTTTCAATTCAGTGTTTTCTTTAGTGAATTCTTCCAATTGCCAACGGAGCCCCTGTATAGCCACGTTTAATTCAGGGGGTGCATCGCTTTCGGCTTGTTTTTGGTAAATCTCGTTAGCTTCTTGGAGCTTCTCGTATTTTTCTCCGAGGTTATGGAGTTGTCCTTCAAGCACGTTTTTCTCATTATTTAAATCTGCTACAACGGATTCAGTACGAGATTTCAGGTCCTCGTATTCAGCCAGTAGATTTTTATAATTTTTCTCCATATCCGAGTGTTTTCTCAGAGCATCGGCCAGGTCAATAACTTGACTGTCGAATCTTGCCTTCGACTCGGCTAGATCCTTATTCTTTTGTTGAACTTGGGTTTTTAAATATTCTTCACTCGTCCTGAGTTGTTGAATATTTATCTCTGCTGACTCACGAACAGCCACAAGCTGCTTTTGGACACTGTCACGCTCTACTTGAGTTTGATTTAGATCAAGATTAATTTTTTCAAGTTCCATCCTTAGTTGCAATAGTTTTTTTGACATTTGCTAAAAGAGATTTGTCAAAATAAATTAATAAAAATGACGTAAAAGAATCGGAGATAAGAATTTTAATAAACTAAGCATAAATCTTACTTCAGTTTTTTCTTGGTACTCGTTATTCTTTATATCCAAGGCTTCTACAACACATTGTGAATCCTGACTCAAGTTTTGCAAATAGTCAATTTGATCTTGCAGACGACGATATCGATTGCGAGCTTCTGTTAGACTTTCACTGAGAAAAATTCAAGATGATGAATGTAAATATGTTTATCTCTCAACCTAAGTAAATAATAAATGGTACGCAATAAAACTCATTCTTACCGTAATTGAGATATCGTCAAGTGAGAATCGTTGGTCTCATAGGACTTGAGTTGATCTTTGATTTCATTAATTTCCTTAATCTTGGATTCAAGTTCTGTTTGTATTTGCACCTTTTCAACGCCTAAAGTTTCCAATTCTGTATGCAGGGTACCTAGTTTCTGGCCGAGTAGACTTCTTTCATCGGTAGATTCCTTTAGCTGAGCCAAAGTTGCAGTTAACTGCGTGTTTATAACCTCAAGATTAGATTTATGTGTGTGCAATTCTCGTGATAAATTTTGCTTCTCATTTGACAACTTGGCCGCCTCTTTTTCAATCGATTTGACCGCTTCCATTTCTTTTTGCCAATTTGCCAAAACTTCTTGGTGTTGTTTTTGCAAATTGCTATGTGTACTCATGAGTTGTGACAAGCTTGTTGTTCGCTATAAAAAAAAGAAAAGGAAATGATGTCTCTCTCAACATAGAGTATGAAATGTGAGAGGAGTCAATTCAAAGTTAATAATTACCTCGTTAAGCTGAGTTTTGATCGGAATCGATTCCTCTCTTAAAGCCTCCAATTGCCCACGTAAATCTTTGATTTCAACAGATCGAAGCTCCAGTATTTTGCCATGTTCTTCCTCTAGTTTTTTTGCACGTTCCTTCTCGGAATCTAACCATTGTTTATAAACTACAAAGATCGCAGAAAACTTTAGTAATTAAGATAGAAATTTGAAAAAGAGTTTAGGAAAATTTGAACTCTAAATTACCTTCTAATTGATGTTCGGCAATCTGGTGTTTGCTATTTAAAGACATGGCTTCATTTAGTTGTTGTCTTAGATTGTTACAATCACCAGTGAGTTGCTCCCTTGAATTCATGAGTTCGTTGACCCTTGACTTTTACAAAAGGAGAGATATGTTGTGTTTACAAATTGCTCGAAATGACACGTAGTTCCCTAGTGAAATGGAACCATGTGAGAAAACTACCATTACCTGTAAGGAATCAATCTCCTTCTTGTAATAGGCCACGTCTGGGGTAGTCGCAAAATTCATGCTCACTTCTGGGTTTTGAGACATTGGTGAACGAACTTCTAGACGTTTCTTCAAAAGTTCGATTTCAGTATAAAGACGTATATTTTCTTCTGCAAAGCCTTCCAAATCACGATTTTTGCCCTCAAGTTCTTGGACTCGTCGGGTGAGCCCTGTCAGATCAGATGTCATAGAGACGTTTTGCGAATACATTTCAGAGATGTCGCGGAAGCCAATAGAATTTTCACTTGATACACGGACAGATGTGTGTATTCCAATTGATGGACGGTCTTCGAGTTCTTTCAAAAAATACACGTTGTGTTCCAATAATACATGGTTTTCTGAGTCATTTAAAAATTTATTAGGAAGTATAAGAAAATACGGTACATAAGAAAAGCACTTTAATACATACCAGTATTTGCTCGATTTAACTCTTCTTCTAATGATTGACAACGACTTTGATTTAACTGCAAGTCATACGATAGTCTAGCCAGTCGATCATTCTTTAATTTGAGTTCACGGGTAAGCCGATCGATTTCATGGGATTTCCGTTTCGACTCCTCATTTCGAGCTTGCATTATTGGTCCATGCTGAACAACTTCGTCACATACTTTTTTCATGGTATCCTGAAGTTTACGATAATCCATGGCAATATTTCGAAGTTGATTTAATTCGATTGACATGGAGCGATGTTCTCGTAAAAGATCAGGGAGAGACTTTCCATGGTTTCCCAAGGCGATCAAACCAGCTGTATTTGGGGATTCCATCGCGACAACGGCCATTTTTTCCGTATCCTCCAAACTTTTTCTCATCTCAGAGACCTTTGTTTCTAGCTCGATACATTGTGCTTCTTTTACGTTTAACTCTTGTTCTAATGTACCCAAGTCTTGAGTTTGCTGGCTGAGGATCTTTTTGTACTCATCTTCGGATTGAAGAAGCTCATTGATCCGAGTGTGATCCTTTTGGCGCTCACGTAGATAGGTGCGATTCTCATCCTCTAATGTATAAATTTGGTTTTGCAATTTCCCCATTTCGAGTTGATGACGTTGATCTTTAGTTTTCATCTCCTCAACTATTTTCTCATATTGTACTCGATATCGTTGCTCTTGTACGTGTACTGATTGCAACTCACTATTTGTCATTACTTGTTTAGATTCAAGCTGAAGCAATTTAGCTTGCAAATCACCGTGTTCATTTTCGAGCTTACGAATTTTAACCTCATATTGATGACGATCAGTTTCAAAAGCCGTCTTTTCGTTTGTCCATTGATTCCTTTCCTGCTCACTACGAATTCGGATTTCTTGTAATTCAAGCTTTTCTCTTTCGTAATTTATTTCTTTTTGCTGAACTGTTTGACGTTGTGCTTGAAGCGTGCTTTCTAAGTATATTGCTTTCTCTTGGGCACCAGTATATTTCTCTTTGTATGATCTAGCCTCGTTCTGGAAGATTACTTGGAATTAATTTTTTTCCTGTTCTGAGGGAATTGAAATAAAGAAGCCTCCAAGACTCACTTGGGCTTCAGCTAAGTTTTGTTCAAGCAAACTAATTTTATTTGCGATTTCCAAACTTTGCTCCTTTTCCTGTTCAATAACCAAAAGCCTCGTTTCTAAAATCAGAAATAAAGTATGAAACGAAGTTTAAAAATAAAAGGTCTAAAATAACCAACAGGAAACTTACCTAAATGGGAATTTTCTTCCTTCAAATTACGTATTATTGCACTAGCCTCATGTAGTTTTTGTCCTTTGAAAATAACCTTTGATCAGAAAAATATCAAAAGTAAGAGAGAACAAAAATAGATCAAAGTACCTATTGTTAATTTCTGGAGTTGCAGTCCTGCCAAATCTTTCAAGAGATTTGGTTCTTCCTGTCTCTCCTCTTCTGCAGCCTCTTGAGCTTCCAAATTCTCCGAGGGTTGCTCTGGTATGCTGTTTCGGCCCCCCATGTCATCCGAGGTCACCTCTGCTAAATTTATATAACCTTCCGGGTTCTGTGAAGCCATAGCTCGGCAATCTTTTGTCTTTTTAACCTTCCAAAACTTCTAGTGGCTTTTTCTTTGGTATTGTTAACTTTTCCAACTCCTGTAAAGGTTATTTGTAAGCTTTTCACTGTCGAATCTAAAGTTCTAATATAATTTTCTCTACAGACAAGTTGCCTATAGCAGTTCAGGATTTGGTTAAGTTTTGTTTTTGAAAGTCAAATTTCAAAGCTATGTTGTGATACTGTTTATATGACACGTGTTACAAGACCAGTTAACTGTCGTGATATTATGGCACGTGATACAAGACCGGTTAACTTAACAAGTGGTTTCAAAGATAAAATATTCATCTCGCGACATACAAAATTTTTTGCTTTTGTTCCCCACAATAAATTATTATTATTATTATTATTATTATTATTATTATGCGATGAAAGATTTTTACATTTTCTCAGCATGTTTTTGTCTGCATTTGTTTATTACGAGTTATTATCATCTTTTTTTCGAATTTTCTATCATTAAAAATCTAAAAAGGAAATAATAGGGTAGTAATAATAGTAGTGGTGGTAGTGGTAGTATAGTAATAGTAGTAGTAATACTTTTGGTTTTAAAGCAAATAAATGAGAAAAAATTTGACGTCAACCTGGGAAAGGGGAAATTCGAGAGCGTGAAAGCCAGCTGGGAGTTTTGCCAGGTCGTGGCAAAAGATGTCACGTATCAACGAAACCACACTTTCAACCAACGACATACACAGCTGAGTAACTGTGATGATAAACCAATTGAGACCATCACCATTCACAGTCACGACGAAACATGCAAGCATGAAACGTACGCGCTCGCGTTTAGGTGTACGTCTAATGAAAAGAATAAAATATTGCAATGGAGGGAAAAAGGGGAAAAATACTGCGCAAAGAATCTGTACAAATTTGCTAAGACAAGAAAATAGGGAGAATATATATTACACAAATCCATTTTACTGGATTAAAGAAGTGAGGTAAAAATGTAATCATGACTATGCTGAAAATGTGTAGTTTAAGAAAAGGTAGGGGGGAGGGGGGTTTTTTTTTTTCAGTAAAAATAAATCTTCAAAGGAAAAGGGGAGAACTGAATACTAGATAACAATATATTTCAAGTTCAAATGTTCATGGTGTAGATGGTTATCCGAGTAACTAGTCATGCAAAAGAAAATTGCCAATATCCCAAAAAAGCCAATGAATAAAGGATGCATGGAAAAACTGTCCGCACAAGCATATATATTACTTGGGGCGTTATCTTTTCCTCGACACACATCAAATGATCCACAAAATCTTGGCCAAATACCCAATTAATAACATTTATCCATGCAAGATGATGATGATGATGATGATTGATATAGGTTGATAAATTTCAAGGTTTTCGAAATTCGGTCAAAACGGGATAAATAGCTTCGAAAGCTTGATAAATTTCTTCACGGACCTGAGGATATTTATTTTAATATGACGAAAGAAATTTCTTTAAATCCTTATGATCATAAGTTTATGAAGAGAGTACCAAGTCAAAGAAGCTTCAATCACCCACCTTGGCACCTGTAAGCACAATCTTACCAGACACAAAGATCAGGAGCACAATCTTTGGTTTTACCATACGGTAGATCAGTCCGGGGAAAAGTTCGGGTTCATACTATATAAATTGAAATCAAGAGCAACGAGAAAAAGTTATTATTAATGATATTAAAGAATTATTGTGTACTGTAGATTTTAAAAAAGATTTCGAAAGGTACAAGAAAAGGTTTCTAAACTTACACTGCTGAAATGACCATGAGAATAGGCCAAACCTTCCAAACGAATGGGAAATTTTACGTCACAGGAACCGACAATGTTTTGGATTTTGAAATCGGTAAATTTTGCCTGAAACCCAAGTTTTTGAATGATTCGTGCGTACTTTCGACTGGCTAACTTTGAGTCATCTTCTGACTTGGCACCAGTGACAACCATTTTGCCAGAAGCAAAGATCAGTGCGGTGGTCTTTGGCTCACGAATACGCATGATCACAGCCGCGAACCGCTAATGGATGGTGTCATGTATGTGTTGCATAACATTTAATTTAGATATATCCTTAATATTTACTAAGAGTACCACAGTTGTCCATGCTATTAACGCATAGCAATGCGGTAATACCTTGGGATTGTATTCTGCATTTCTTGCATGAAGTGCGATAGTTTTGAGGTCAAGTTTACAATCAAGATTGACAGTTGCAACAATGTTTCTGATTGAATTGTGGAGGACAGAAGTTGAAAGGGTAAGTAATAAAATAAATATAACAATAATAACAATAATAAAGATGGCAATCAAATAGGGTTGGCATTCGACACCCAACGTAGAGGTGTATGTTAAAAAGACAATCAAGGGATAAGATAAATAGTTCACAATCTTTTGATTGTGAGCTCAATATCTTATCAAAACTTCAATAACTTACTGTAAAATAGGTACAATGCCAGCAACGCTTTGAGGTGGTGAATGACCTTCTTCTTCCATGCTATTCATCCCATCATCAAGAACGACACCAGAATTGGTGTAGGTCAAAGAGGAGGTTGAGCCAGGTGTGCTTGGAACGGCAACAGGCTGAGGTTGGCCTTGACCAAACACGCCTGAACTTGGGAGCACGATCGAAGAGTTCATTTTAAGTAGAAATTTGTACGGAGTGACGGGTGTCTTTGCAAGACTTGTTTATTGTAATGTGTATCGGTACGACAAACTGAAAGATACAATAGAAAGATAAATCAGGTGTACAGATGGAAAAGAAAGCTAGTGCTTGATAGTATAGTAAGGATAAAAGGAACTAATCCTCACTAAAGAGTTTAGTCCCCTTGTCTCGTTAAAAGCAGAGGTTTTCTCCCAAAGAGCTGTAGAAAAAAAAATTCGCAGGTTTTTATAAGGATGCCCGTTTGTATTTAAAAAAAATCTCAAACTACAATAATAGTTGGTTGGGGGGGGGGGATGTGTGATAATAGAAGGTGGTAAAAAGATATATAGGAAGTTGGTCAAACAAGGTTTTTATATTTGTTTATGTTATAGAATCAACTACTCAAGACGATAAATGTTGATGACGTGTCTCGCCCTCTTTAGTATGCGCAAAGATTTAGTGGGAATGCTAATGATTGGTCAAAGGATGATCTGATGTAATAAAAAGTTGTTTGATTGGTTGATTGATTTTTGGTAATGATTAGTAAAATCTTTTAGATCAGATCAGATCAGATCGATGGGTAATATAATAGTGGAAAAAAAAAATTTATTTTGAGAGGGACGAGGCCGTAAAGTCGGAAACGTCAAGTGGACACTGGGTGGTATTTATACAATTTTTTCAAGCATGAAAAATCTTTTAATATTTATTGGTTCAATCATTTTGAAATTTGATAAAGTTGAACTCAGGGTTACCCTCAAATGAAAAGATTAGAATCTTTATGTCGAGTTAAATTAGTGTTTCACCTATTTAGTATACGTACATACATACATACATACATATATATATATATATGTACATGTAAACATATATATAAGCTCACGTTCATATACACAACAGCAACAACAGGAACAACAACAGCAACAACAATACACGATACAAATATAAATTTCAACCTGGGAGGAAAAAGAACACAGCCATTCGGCACAAATTTCATCAAACAATCACCGTTCAATTATTTTGTTTTATCGAGGGTCTAGATAATACAGAATAAATAATAATATAAACGGATTATAAAAGCCGCCGTGGTTATCCGGTTGTTGATCACATTTGTGTGCATAATTGTTTTTATGCTTCTTGAAGGGTACTTTAAGATGAATTATGTTGAGATTGACAATTGGCTAGCCGGTACAAGGTTTTTGACTTACCATATAAAAAATATATACATATGTATCAGAGATTCTTGTAAAAAGTTTTTAAAGTGATCGATCCTATAAAAATTGTAAATGAAGTGATGAATGTTCTTGGCAAATGACAATGTTAAGAATTTTTTCTTAGGTATAGGTCCACAACTACACTTAGTTTTGGCTTCTTTTTTAAATCATTACACAGCAAACCAATTTAAACACAAAAGGAAGCTTTATATGACATCAAAGATAACAAATTTTTATCTTTGCTCTCTTTGGTGATGGTGTTTCATTTTGATACCATTGAACCAATTCCTCATCATCATCATCATCATCATCATCATTATAATCGCAAACCCATGTAATGCCATGCCATGCCAATGATTTGTTCTAAACCTCATAATCATGTATGAATAATAAAAAAGAACTCCACCCGCTATCGGCAAATGCCTTCCAAAATTGTATAACCACCCAAACCCCCCCCCCCCTTTTTTTTTATGATTGTGCCTCATTTTTGACTGTTTTGTGTTTTGAAAGGGATAAACGAAGGAATCGATAGAAAATCGTGAAATTTCTTGAAAAAAATGATAATTAGAAAGGAAACTTATTGAGAGGTGAAAAGTATATAATTTTCTATGCCGCAGTGAATGAACAGAAATTTCGCAAGAAAAAAGAAAAAGAAAGGGCTTTAAAAAATTATAGAAAATGGCTTCTTATAATCAATTAAGAGAACAAAAGGAAATTTGACAGCACATAAAGAAGTACAAATTAATAGAAATTTTATATACTATTCATCTTTCACGGAAAATTTCAAAGGAGAACTCGCTTATTCAAAATTTCAAAGACTAACTTACGTACCTTTTTTTTTTGGCTTTTGGATTCTAAACTGGTATTCATAGAAAGGTTTAGCGGGTTAAAAAAGAAAAAAGAATAAGATTTTGACGTCTTGCAGTAAAATAAAATTTCGACTTTTGTTTCTAAGAAAACCTTTTGTTAGCTGTTAATATTATTAATCCTAAAACTCTCACTACTAATACTACTAAATACTGGTGCAGAGTGAAACTTTGTTGTTATTAGTTGGGTTGAATGTGTTGTGTGTGTTCAGTCGGAAGCAGAAGCAGAGGAACAACAGGGAGGTTGGTTGATAAGCGTGGCAGGTAGCAGCAACAGAAAGGCAAAACGCAATGAGGAACTATTATTTATTTCATCTGCATCCCGAGATCATGTTATCTCATTGTGTTTCACCTATGGGTAACAATTCTTGTCATCATAATAACCCAAACCAATCTTTTTTTCATCAGGTCTGATTCAAGTAGAGAGTAAAACGGAAATTGCCGACTTTTTCATGGTAAATTTCCCTTTTTATGTATTGTCGTCAAACGGTGAAATAAAAGCTCCGCCTCGTTTGTGTGATTGATCTACCAATAACAAAATGGAAGACCATTGAGAGCATGCATAAAGATTATAAATTCATAGTAATTTAAAATAGAATAAGTTCGGCGGTGGAATTCAACAAATTTGGAAATGTGTAACTATACTCGCCTATTTTAGCACAGCCAACAAATATCAAAATCTTGAGCTTTGTCCAAATTACATCGATTGAGGGTACTCGCAGGTCAGATTCAAAAAAAAAAAAAAAGCAGGGAAAAAGATGAATGATAATAACGAGATGAACAGAATGTTGGCCAGTTTAGTATTTATCTGTTTTTCCCTTTGTGTTTCTATTTATGACATCAGCCTGACGGCAGAAGAAATATCCTATAACCTGAATAAATTTAGAAGCCATATTCCAGTGAATTATTCCCAAATTAATAGTTCCTTTTAAATGGATACACAAATTGTGTCTCACGATATACACGCAAAAAGCCCCTTGCAAAGGAAATAGAGAAAGAGAAAGAGAAAAAGAAAGAAAAAATACATACAGAGTGGCAAAGAAATGAACCCAAGAAGCAAAGTTATATGAAAGAAAAACTTTTTAACTCGAAGAAAAGAACTTTGAAAGACAAATAAATTATTTAGAGCTTTTTAAGAAGTTTTTCGAAAGATAAAAAAGCTTTTCAACCAAAAAGTAATTGTAAGGAAAAAACATCTCTTTGGGAAAGATAGCTGATAAAAAGTAGTGTCATATCATGCTTTTATTGCATTCAAATTTATCCATCCATCATTTATAATTCGGAAAATGTCGGAAATTTCCTTATCCGATAAAAAGAGCAAGAATTTCTTATTCATTAAAACAAAATGTTGTGAAACCATTTATTTGTTTTAACCAAAAGATAAAAATGTTATCACGTGATAATATTGTTTCTGTTGCTATTTTCAATAATAAATTATTTATTTCAATATATATATATAAATTTATTATTATTATTATTATTATTATTATTATTATTATTATTTTTGAATTGATAAATTATAACATTTATTACAAAATAAACAATTAACTATTAATATTATGTAAAATTTAAATTTAAATTTGTAATATTATTTGATTTATAAAAATTATTATTATTTAATGCTGTTTGTGACGTCAACATTTTCAACTGTTATGGGATCTGGGATACATGAAATGATCGTCAAGTCTGCGGAACAACAACTTAGGAGTTATCCTGTGCCTCAACTTAATATCAACAATGTATTCCCCTGAACTTTCGTTATGAAGAGAGAAAAATATGAGTCGCAAAAACGAAAAACTCACCACCCTGCATGAATGGCACAGTGTCATACTTCGTCTTATGTTTTCCTGTCACCCCCTAGTAAAGAACTTGGTTTCAAGATTTCCCTCATTCGAATTCTTTTTTAAAATTTAGCTTACCATAATGGAAACGAGCAGAAATGAAACCAAGGAACGAATTGTTACAGCTTCCAGTACTCCTCTTGAGTGGCAAACTCCACTCAAAGTTAACACTCAATTGACTAAAGAAAGTGTCACTGGTAGTTTTCCCTCGCCTACTTCACCTTCATTCCGCCGAATTCTATTGCCTAACATGCGACAGTCTTGGATAGTTAACAAACCTTCTCCTATACCGGAAACCCAGAGTATTATTCGCCCAACACCGATTCTAGAAAAAAATGGTCTCTCTGCTAAATCTAGATTATCACTCTTAATTCAAAAGGGTCCCATTGGGAATCGAAACTCTATTGGTCTCAATCTTAAGCTGAACGAACTAGGAAGTGGTTTAGGAAATGAAAGCATAGAAAAATTAAATCTTTCTTTAGAATTTGAGGAATCAAAAAAATTATTTGAAGAGGTCTCAATTCAAAACAATGAGTATCAAATGTCCGATTCTCCTATAGAAAGATTCACACCTATTGCATTTCAATCACTTTCCAATGAGGCTTCACCCAATCGAGGGGAAAGTGACTCTGAAACATTATCAGACTCATTTCAGTCTTTATCTCCTTCCATAACATCTATCTCAACACCAAACCGTGATAGTGTAATATCTGACATTAGTTCTATTTTCAGTACATCACCCACAATATTTGATCCATCAAATCATAAATTACACAGACCAAGGTTATTTGATGCATCTAATTCATCATCCATACAATTAAATGATCATTCTTCTATCCGTCCTAATCGTTATTCTATGCCTTCTACTTCACGAGGATCAATATTAAATAATTCTCAACATATGGCATCCTCGCCCAGGCGAGCTTCTGTCCCGATACCTCAAAATATGGAAGAACATCCTGAAAATCCATATTCATTCAATTCTAATTATACATCCTCCATCCCAATAACTTCTATATCATTATTTCAACATGATAACGATTTTGATGATCACCCAGACAATAAAAATGATCCATTTGATCCTAATCTTAATTATACTCCTCGTAAATCATCTTACTCTTCTGATGATGGCTCTTCGAGTACCACAGCATCCTTAATTCATGCTCAAGTAACCTCTCGAGGTTCCCAATTGCAGAGACGATATAATATTGCTTTCGAAATTTTAAAGACCGAGAGACACTATGTTGACTGTTTATTGCTAATAAAAAGGGTAGGCAAAAGAAGAAAATTCATGAATAAAAAGCATCGAATAAAAGTCGAAATTTTCACTCAATCTTAAAAATTTTCGTAATGTTATGATATCCGTTAAAAACTATTTACTATGTTCTAATAGTTTATTGAATTTGGAACCAACTAATTTTGCATAAATTCATCTTTCTTATAGCTATTTCTTATGCCACTTTTAAACTCGCTATCTACCTCGAACCCAATTCTCACTAAAAAGTCTATCAATGACATTTTTGCAAATTTCTTGGATCTTCTCAGCTTAAATACGGAATTGTTACGAAGATTGGAAGATAGGATAATGGACTCAACCGATGAAAGGCAACAAAACAAGCCTTGGAATGCTCAAGATGGATGTTTAGGCGATATATTTTTAAACATGGTAGGATTGCCTTTGAGAAAATTATTTTTCAGGCTGATGAAATTACCAAATATTTATTTTTTCTGTGGGATTTTCCATTTTAAAACTACCAGGGTCCCTTCTTCAAGATGTATTCAATATATGTGAAGAATTTTAATTATGCACTTGCTATGATTGATGCGCAAATACGTGAGAATCCCACGTTTTCCGCTTTTTTAAAAGTACACATTATTAATTATTGCTTTTCTTGATCAAATCTATTTTTTTTTTTGACAATAACCCATTATTTTCTCAATTTATAGGACGTTATTAAGACTGGACAGTGCAAAGGATTAACCCTTCAGGCATATCTCATAATGCCTGTACAACGTATTCCTCGCTACAAGTTATTGTTGGAGGATTTATTAAAAAGGACTGAGGAAACACATTTTGATTACTTTAATCTCAAGAAAGCTTATCAAGTTATTGAGAATGTCGCGACTTTTGTCAATGAAACTATTCGGCAGCACGAAATGTTTATAACTATGTTGGAAATTCAGAAATCTCTAACTGGATTCGATGAAGTGCTACTTGTTCCTGCTAGGACTTTTATAAAAAGAGGCACGGTTAAAAAGGTATTAAATCTATTTCAATCAAGAGATAGCCCATAAAAAACCTTTTCAATGTATATAACAGTATTAATATCATTTTTTTGTAGATATGTCGCCGAAATCATCAAGAACGTGATTTCTTCTTATTTTCGGATATTTTGATATATGCGAGGTACTGCAAATTTGTATTAATATAAAGTATAATAATCATTTTTATTGTTTTCTTAATCTAATTTTTCATAAAGTCCCGGTCTAATAGATAATATTTACATATTTCATCGTAAATTTGATCTGGAAGATGTGACGGTATTGTCTTTGGAGGACACTGGAGGTAATACTCTTTCGGTACATATTTATTGATTCAAAATTACCTTTTTAATCAAAATTAATTTCTTTCATTCTCTTACAAATTTAGCAATGAAACATCGCTTTCAGATTATGAGTCCTCAAAAGAGCTTCACTCTCTACACAAGTATTTAATTTATTTTGGCTTTAGTTTCTCTTGAAATATTTCCTTGGTATTAAATACTCAATATGCAAATAGATAGTTTAAAGGAAAAGGAATCATGGATTAATGCTATTCGCGAAGCTAAGAACGAATATCTAAGCGCAAAAAGAACCTTAAGAATTAGTGAGCACTTCAAATAATTATTTATCATATTAGATAAAAATCTTAATTTTTAATCCAACATTATAATATTATCTCTTCTTACCTAGCCGAAAAGAGAGAACCGCAAGAAAGAGAAGACTCATACAGGAAAAGAATCGTGGAAAATTATCATGCACCAGTTTGGGTACCAGACACAACGACTGATCGATGTATGAACTGCTCAGATGAATTTAGTCTTTTTCGTAGAAAACACCATTGCCGGGCATGTGGTAAAGTAGTCTGTCATGCATGTTCTACCAGAGTAAGTTGCCAAAAAATCTTCATTTTGTATTTGAAGCAATCATATTTAACGAGACTAAATAATTATATATTACCAGACTTTTGTGATCCCGGGATGCAGCGAAAGTGACGATCAGATAGTACGTGCTTGTGATCCTTGTATCTTTACAATGTTTCCTGATGCATTAGAGGACGAAGATCTCGCTCCTGGAATTCATGTTTGGAATCTTATTGGATACACCAATAATTCCAACAATAATGTGGCTTCTAGTGATTTGAACCAGTCAGAGGCTGACTTGATTAAATCTGCTGATAATATTCGGCCAGCAAGAAGTGTTACTCTCCCCAACTTCAAATTTATTCACGAAGCAATTCTTGCAAAGCAATGCGAATTATGCCAGGTAGATTTCAATGTATTCAGATGGAGGGTAAGTAAAAGGATTTAGAACTCGACTTGAATAAACAAAATCATGTTTCAACTTTTAATTCCCAATCTGATTCTTTCCTTTAGAACGTGTGTTTCAAGTGCAAGAAAATTGGTAATTTCAATCTGATTAAAATTAATAAAGTTTAGAGAATTACTAAGGCTTTACCATTTTATAGTGTGCACTGGTTGTCTCACCAAAAAACCTATTGATCTTTCCCTCCTTCCTGAGCAACTCCTCTTGGAGCTATTAAACGCTCATGATGAATCAGAACAAAAATCATCAGCAAATCAAAGAGACAGTATATCAAACGGTGGGATTAGATTGTGTGATGTTTGTTTTCTGGGTATGTAAATGATCGTTTTTTCTATTAATTCAGTTCGATCCAAAATTAACCTATTTCCAATCTTTCCATTTTAAAAAGGCATTGAACCGAATCGTGTAGTTTTATATGAAGAAGGCGGTGGTTGGGCGGTAGACGGCTTATTCTCACCTCCCTTACAGAAAAGCTTAACAGCTTTCGGAGAAAATAATTTGGAAAAAATACCCCATGAATCACAAAACAAAGGATACTTTGATCATTTAAAAGCTGATTGCTAGGAGCCCAAGCAAATGATTACATCAGGGACTTCTGAGCTCAGACATTTTTGTACAGTGTATTATGAATTGTATAGTAATGTAGTTTTCAAAATTAATCTGTATGTATAGTCATTTTTATTAACAAAGGATTTAGCTTTTATATAAGCTAATAAATAACAACAAAAAAAAATATTATTATTATTATTATTTAATTTTTTTTAAAACTATAAACTTATTTTATGCAAAAATTCGAACACAATAACGAATACTTAATTGTGTTTAAATGCTGTTTTTCAATACATTTTTGACATAATAATTAGTAGATTTTTTATATATTTAAATAATTTTGAATGATTATTTTTTTTATATAAATTTTCACAAAAACAAAATAGTGTTACAAATACATTTTTGGGATAATTATTGTTGCTTTTGTGTTTGGTTGTTGCATTACATAAAATAATTATTATTATTTTAAAAATATAATAATTTTAACATGTTATAAATATATATATGTATATATATTTATTTATTATGCTTTAAATATTTTTTAATTAAAAATTATTTTAATAACAATTATACTTGTATAAAGTTATAAATTAATTTTATTATATATAATTTAATTATTAAGTTTTTTTCAAAATAATTTTTTATTTTATTTTATTTTAATAAGTAAAGCTCATATACCAAATTAATTAATTTAAATTAAGCATAAATCATGTACTTTTTACATATGACCAGCTATTTAAGCCAGTCAAAACAATATTATGTTGAATTTATAAAAAAAAATTTATTTTAAAAAGATATTTTACTTATAATAATAACTAATATACTATTATTTTTAACAAAACTATTTAACCAAACAGTAATTATATTTGTATTAAATTTAATAAAATTAGATTGACATTTCTAAAAAATAATTAATTTATAAAATTTGCTATTAAATGAATTAACTTTACATTTATTTATAAGATTAATATTAAAATCATATTTAGTTTTAATTAAAACCATATTTATAAAAAGTCAATCTATAGTCTTATTAAAAACAAATATCTTATTTTAAACAAAACAAACCAAATTTTTAAGCTTTATATACAGAGCAAAAAAAGTGTTCAAAAAAGTAGTAACCAAAATAACCAAAAAACCAATAAGTTTTATAATAAACTTAATTAAAATAGCCAAACTTATAATCTAAAAATCCAAAAAATCCAATTTAGACTTAATAACAATATTAATAGCAAGAATAATCAACAAAATAACAGAAAAAAAAGCCAAAAAAGTAAAAGCTATAATATAAATTTTATTATTAATAAAAAATAACACAAAAAGTCTAAAATTAACAACAAATTTAGAAAACAATTTAGAAAAAAAAAACAAGAATATCTTATAGTTAACAAATAAATGATTTAAATTTTAATATTTGTAGCAATAGCAACACTTAGAAGTTTTTCACCAGATATAATATTTGTACAAAGTATTAGTTTTTATAATAACAAAATTTAAAAACTTACAAATATCAAATATTACAATAGTAAAATATTAATAGTAATAAAAATCAGAAAAATAAAAAATAAAACAAATATAATTACTAATTTAAAATATATTATTAATTTCAAAAACAGTACAACTAAAAAAAAATTGACTAATTTGATCTTAAAAGTATCATATAAGATAATAATTTCTTTTTAATTAATAAATAAAAATTTAAACACTATATTTTTTTGTTAACACAAATTAATTATTAAGAACAACAGTAACAAAAAAAAGTTCTTAAAATTAACAATAACATATTGTTATAAATCAATAAGGTTTAATTTTACTAAAATAATAATACCAAAAACATCAAAAATATTTTTAATATTATCAAAAGATATATAAAAAAAAATCATTACAAAATATAACAAAAATATAACCTGTAATTAATTTTGGTTTATTATAAAAAACATGTTGTTATTGTTATTGTTTATATAAAAAAAAAGCTAATTATTTTTAAAAAAATCTTATTTAAAATCACCAAAAAATTTGATATAACAATAACAAATATAAGTAATTATTGTTGTTTTTTTAAGTCTTTAGTTTTTTTGGTCATTTGCAAACTAATAATATTAATAATAAAAATTAGCTTGTTTGCTGATTTATTATTAAAAACTTTGGAATTTTTAAAAAAAGTAAAAACAACACTAGAATTAACTTAAATATGTCTCTTAAAAAAAACTTTAATTGAAAAAAAAATTTTGTCAGAATATTTTACTTAATTATTTTAATAACAGAAAAACTTTTTTTTATTAAAACTTTATTAATTACTATAAAAAAAGTAATATTTGAAACTTTTTTATTCTTTGTTTTAATTGTGATTATAAAAATAGAAAAAAAAACGTTTTTTAATAGTTTTTAATTTTGTAATTTTATTATTATTAATCCAATTAATAAATAAAGTCCAATTGCTATCTAATATATAAAATCAAACTAAGTGACTCAAATTAAACATAACTTATATATTTACTACATATGGTTAGCTACTTAGGCCAAATAAGACAACATTACATATCTATAAAAACTTTTATAATATTATTTAGACCAGAAAAAAAACACAGCTTATAACTACTAAAACTGACTATAAAAAATTCAATAATACTCAAAAGTTTAACTATACTATCTAATAACTTGGTTATTAAATTACCAGCCAAACCAAACACCACACTGCTATTTTTTATTAAACCAGTTTTTTTATCTTGGCTTTAAATTTTGATCTATTAAGCCAAACTGTGGAACAATATTTCTTTATTAGCCAATCTACAAAACTAACAACTGTTGTTAGAGATTTTTTTTTGGTCTTAAAAACTGTTAATATCTTAGCACAAAACTTTTGCAAATTATAACATACAAATTTATATTTAACAAATATCTGAATAAAATATCTACTACAGAAAAAAAAAAAACAAAAAAAAAACATAAGTCTTAATCAACAACTTCCAAAAACCAAAAAACTCTAACAATATTTTTTTATGAGATTTAATATCTTTAATATAAATAAAAACATAATCTGAAAGCTCTACTTTGTCATACAATAAGCACAATACACTCAGATATTTTTTATTATACAATCTTTTTTTAATTATTATTAGCAAATATTTATGCATAGCTTTTATTAAGTATGTACACAAATTGGCAGAATTTCTGCTAGTAAATTTAAACAATATATGCTAATTAAGATGTTATACTTTTATAGTAAACAGCCAATCTATGTCTTTAATTAAATTACTTGATATTATTTTACAACTAAAACTGACTTCTTATTAAATACAACCAATAAAATAATACATATTATAAATAAAGTATTAGATATTATCAGAAACAATCATGTTATTAATAACAATATAATATTTATGTATTTTACTTAAAAGAAACAAAAAAGAATCAATAGTTTTATTTGCTATCTAATCTGTTTTTTTATTGTTTAGAATTCTTAAATGACCTTTGATCTTTATCTACTTGATTAAAAGATTCTTATTTCTTATTAAATTCATAATATGTTTTTTTTTTATCTAACAGCAATTGTAAAAGTCAAACATTGCAAAAATCTTTTTAGTAACACAAATATTAATAGCTGTTTAACTATTCAAATATAAAATTACTGTACAAGACAAAAGAATACACTCCAAAAACAAAGCAATAGTCTACAATTCAGCCAAAATTGATAACAGAAGACTATTTACTTTAACTTTAATGTTTACATCTACAGTTAAAAAATACACAACAGTTACATTAATAACATCAATAGAACTCATATTTTTTAAAGAACTATCTGTATACATTTTAATAACATCAAACTAAACCTCATGTAAGCATTTACATATATCAAAAAACTTGTCAGATTTCAAAATACTCAGACCATATAACATGTTAATTCAAACAAAACCAATTAAAAATGTTTTAATATTATGCAAAAATTTTAATGCTAATTTGAACTAAGATAGTACAGAGTCTTTAAGATCTAATTTTTTTTAATGGTGAAATGTTTTTTAATTTATTACACTACTTTTTCTGTCCAAAAGTCTATTACCAAAAGCCATTCCAAACTTTTTTTAAAAAACAAATTAAATTATAATACAAAAACTTTCCTTAAATGTCTGACATCAAAAATTTTTCAGGATTATAAATATAATAAGCAAATTATTTTTTAGGAACAAATCATTGACCAAAAAAATCTTTACTATTCTAGTTAAAAAATTATTAATAAGACTAATGTGCAACTTCACAGAATATTATAAAGAATTTAAAAGACTCCAGTTCAAAATCTGCAAGTCTAAAAATCTGTAATAAAACAACTGCTTAAGAATATCTAAAGCATTAAAAAAATTTACCACAAATGCTAATTTGCTCTTGGCTTATATTTGTCCAAATAATTTTAAACCATAGAAAGAAAGATAGTATAGTACTTTACTAAAAAAATCATGTGGTAAATTGGCTTTAAATTTGAAACTCTTCTTAATTATAATATTTAGGGTTTTAATTAAACTGAACCAAATTGAATTTTAAGTGTTGTTTAAGTTTGGTTTAAATAAACCAAACCAATTTTTCAAAATAGATTTGGTTCAAGTTTAGCATTGAATTTTTTTGACAAGTTTAAATTTGATTTAAGTCTGGTTTAAAGTTCACAAACTTGTTCAAGTTTGAAAAAATTAAAAATAATATAACATATACTATTTGTTTATCAATTATTACTTTGTTTAATTACTATAATTAGTTAAAGAAGTATATAAAATTATGCATATATAACAACTCCACTTTTTAATTTACCAATATAAATTTATTATTGGCATCATTCAATATTACTAAAGATTTAAAATTCAAAATATGTGCATAAACTATTTTTTTTACAAAACTATAAACACTACTAAATCTTTATAGTATTATTTAGAGACTTTTTATCAGACAATATATGTTACAATAGAAGAATATTATAAAAAAAGACAAAATATTCAGAAAAATTGCAAGTCAATTAAAAAAATGTTTTGACAGATAAAATTGCTATTTTTTTTATAATTTTGGCCAATTTAACTAAAAAACTGCTTTAGTTTTCTGTAATAATTGCTATTAATGTTAATAAATTTAAAACATTATAATTTTGATTGTATTTATTTAATTATTTATTTAAAATATTTAATATTAAATCTATTACTTATTATAACAGCTAGGGCAGCAAGAAGAAAGTTGTTTGAATATTACTCCAAAACAAATACAATTATAATACTCTGTACTGCATTGAATTCAAAAAGAAAATTTTATTATTTCACAAAAAAATTTTTTGAATGATAATATTAATAAAATAAAAGAATTGTAAATTATTAATTTATTTAAATGGTTTTATTTTCCAACTTCCATATAATAAATAAATCTTTAAAATACATATTTTCTTTGAAACAAAGTGCAATATTAAATAACAGTTTTTTGTTGAATGGCAATTTTAATAATATTATAGCATTGGTTACATAATTTATATTAAAAGCAGATTTTAATAATAATAAGAAAAAAAAACTTAATGAAATTGATTTTTATATCTCTGAAAAAATAACCAATAAAAAATAGATATAATAGCATGATAAAGAGAATATTAAAAAATTATTTATCTAAATTAACATTTTATTAATAATTTGATATTTAGATATATTAAACACAATTTTTTTATCTTATATATATAACTTGTAATTATTTGGCAATCCAAGAATTATCTGTTGTTTTTGAATACATTTTTTCTGCAAATAAGAATATGATTACAAATATAAAGTTTTATTTAATGCTGTTACAGATGATTATTGGAGTTTCAAAGCAAATAACAAACCCATAACTTGGTGCTCAATTGATATTTTAGTGTTGGTATCTGAAGAGCTTGTGGATCTGAAGGTTTTGTTGTGAAGTCTTTTGTATAATAGACAAAAATTCAGTTGTTGTCTTTTCCGTAGCCTCCCGGAATTGCAATTCTGTTGAATTTTTTTCTTAGCATGGTGGCCAGTAATCTGGCAGAGATGTCTTTTTGGTAAGCTATTCTTAAACTTTTAATTTCTATACCCTTCCTTTGGGGTCTTTTACTAGACTAATCTTGATGTCAATAACTTAGTGCTTAATCTTCAATCAATTAGTAAAATAAAGAAATAACAAAAATAAAAGAAAATAAATAAGAAAATAAGCCAAGGCAATGAATATTAGTATCTCATCAATAGCCATGATCAAGAGCTATTGTTTCAGTGTGGTTAAGTATCAATTATTATCAACATAAAGTGTTGATAGTGGAGAGTGGATTGAGATAGTGAATAATTATTTATTGATATTTGTGAATAGAAAGTTGCTTAGATCAAATCTAAACTTAAGAGGTCTGTCTTTTCTATTTCTAATGCTACCGCTATATATACATAATTGAAATTCCTCAATTCCTCAATTCTTCACACCAGGAATTCTGGAATTTCTGGAATTTTGCAATTTCTTTTGAGAGGAATCCTGGAATTCTGGAATCTTGTAATTCCTTTGAATGAGAATCCTGAAATTCTTGAAATCTTGCAATTTTTTTTGAGAGGAATCCTGAAATTCCACATTTATTATGGCTACTTTTAATTGGCTAATTTATATGCTAATATATTTTCTATATTCTATGAGTAACATTATTTCCTCCTTTTAATATTGAGCTCTGTCGAGATCTCTTAAATTTTCTAACTCTAATTCTTTGTCATTGAGTATTTCTTGAACTTCTTTTTTGAGAATTACTTAAGTTATCTTGTTTTGTAATTCTTCAAATTGGGTGTTGGTTATTTTTCCCATTTGGTTAATTGTAATAGAGTCCAATTCTAGATTAAGTAAGATTTCCAGTCTGTTTTGGAATCTTGTATGTAGCTGATAAATGGCTCTTGCTTGTGTAGTCAAATTGTTCTTTCCCACAAATTGTTCCAGTTGTTGCAGTATTGTTGTGTCAAATAATTGTTTTGTTTTATTTATGTACAAGTTCTGAATGTTCAAGTGTTGTTCCAAGTGGAAGTAACAAAAGTTCCTTGGAAATTCATGTATCCATCATTTCCAAGTTTCTTTGGTCAACTTTTGATATGTGGTAACACTTGTTGGTTCTTCTATTACTGATTTTATTTTCAGAATTATTTTGTCGATAGTGTTTTCTGTTTTTCTTTGACTTTTGTATTTGGATATTTTTCTGGTATCTTGGTATTGAATAGTTTGTTGATTGATAGTAATTTCCATATTCTGTTGTTGAATTAGTTGGAAGAGTTGTTGTGCTAGTGAGTGAATATTGTCAGTAATTTCCATTTTTCTGAAGTCTTTTGTCATATCTATCATGTCTTTATATACTCTTTTTATTGTTCAATTTTATGTGTTTGATTTAATAATTATGATTGGTTCCAGATCTCATGGAATTTCATCTGATTGGACTAGTATTCTTTGTACTCCTAATTGTGGAATATTACTGGTGGATGCTAATACTATCTGGTAATATGGTTTCAGTCAATTATTATGTACTGCTTTGGCTAAGATTTTGTTGTCCCATCTTAATTTATAAGCTCCATTTCTAAGAATTTCTTCTATGTGAAATGGTTCATCCTATTTGGGGTCAAATTTTCCACTCCATTGTTTTTCTGCTTTAGTATTATGTAGAAGTACTTTGTCTCTAATTTTGAATTCAACTGGTTTATCTGGTAGTTGATTATTATGTCTTTCTTTTTGTTTTTTCTGTAACTTTTGAATATTATTAGCTGTACTTTGTCATTTGTTTTCTAGTGTTTCCATTAAGTCATATGTTCTTTTTAACAATGTTTTCTGCAAATTGTCTTCAGTTATTGGTTCTGTTGAATAAGTGTTGACTTCTATCTCCACTAGTAATGTTGCTGTTTTACTATATATTAATTTAAATAATGTTGCTTGTATAATGTTTTGCTTCATTGTTTAATAAGCAAATAATACTAATAATATAAACAAGTTCTATTCATCCTGGTTTTCTTGACTGATCTTGGCAATTGCTTCACACAATGTTCTGTTAAATTTTTCAACTAACTCATTTGTTTGTAGATGGTATGGTAATGATAATAGTCTTTTTATTCCAAATCTTTGACTTAATTCTGCCAATGTCCTATTCACAAAGTGAGTTCCTTGATCTGATAATAATTTTTTTGGACATTCATGTTGACATATTAAATCTTGATGAACGAATTTGGCAATGGATTCTGCATCTGCTCTTTGAATAGCTTTTGTTTCTGGTCATTTGATGAGATAATCCATAGCTACTGCAATATATCTGTTGTCTTTACTGGTAATTGTTAATGGTCTAACTAAGTCAATTCCAATATGATCGAATGGTTGTTCCACTTTGATTGGTCTTAATGGTTCACTGGATCTTGTTTCTCCTCTTTTCTGACAAGCATCACAATTTTGAACATATTGGATGATGTCTGAATATATTGATGGCCAATTATATTTTTTTCTGGTTCTTTTCATGATTGCTTCTTTATGAAAATATTCTGCTGTTGGATCTGAGTGCATATTGAATAATATTGTCTCTTTCTCTGGTTCTGTAATTACTCTGGTTGGTTGATCTGAATTTTTTCTGTTCTTTTGGTAAAGTATATTTTAATGGTTGATAAAATATTTTGATTGTTGTTTTATGTTCCTTTTGAGATAATTTCTCCTTGAACAATTGGGTATTTATATAATATTGTAGTTGTTGGTATTTTTGTATATTCATTTTTTGTTATATTTTTGAGTTGAAATGTTTTTAGATTTGTTTCATTCACGACTATCTGTCAGCATTTCCATTTTCTTTTCCTTTTTTATAATGTACTGTATAATTAAATGGTGCAAGTTCTATTTTCTATCTGGCATAATGGTCATCTCCAAATTTTTGTTTCTGAATTAAAGTCAATTCCTTGTGATCAGTATACACCTCAAACTTTTGACTCAAGTATTCTTTCCATTTAATAACAGCCCAATAAATGGCTAAGTGTTCTAGTGCTGGAGTTCTATAGTTCTTTTCAGCTGGACTTAAGCTTCTACTAGTGTACACTACTGAGTGTTTTCATCCATCAAGTCCTTTCTGAGATAATACTGCTCCCAATGTTTGATCTGATGCATCAGTTGTAATTATGAATGACTTGCTATGATCTGGATAGATTAGTACTGGAGCTTAAATAAGCTTTCTTCTTAATGTATCAAAAGCTTCTTGCTGGGTTTCTGTCCATTCATACTTGGTGTTCTTTGTTTGGAGCTAATACAGTGGTTGTACTATTTTGGAAAAGTCTTTGATAAAGTGACAGTAGTATTCAGCAAATTCCAAGAATGCTCTCAATTCTGTGAGATTATTTGGTACTGAAAAGTTTTTGACAACTTCAATCTTGTCTGGATCCATTTTGATTCTATCTTTGTTCACAACATGCCCCAAAAACTTGAGTTCAGTTTATCCAAAAAAACATTTGGTTGCATTTAGCTTTAATTTGGCTCTTCTTAGTTTTTCAAACACTTGTTGGAGATAATGCAGATGATTATCGAATGTTTTTGAGAACACATTGGTGTTATCCAAGTATACAACTACTGATTTTCATAGTAGCCCAGTATAAACAATTTTCATAAGTTGCTGAAAAGTGGCTGAAGCATTCATCAAGCCAAATGACATTACTTCAAATTCAAAGTTTTTTTCTCAAGTTGTGAAAGCTGTTTTCTCTTTGTTTTCTGGTTTCATGGCTACTTGCTAGTAATTACTGTCTAAGTCTAACATTAAAAACCATTTCTTTCCTCCAAAAGCATCAAAAAGTTCTTGGATCTTTGGAGTTGGATAGCTGTCTTTTTTGTTACTCCATTTAACTTTTGGTAATCTATACAAAAGCAGATTTTTCCATTTTTCTTATAAACTAGTACCACTGATAATGACCATAGACTCATTGATGATTGAATTAACCCATTGTCAAGCATCCAATTGATTTCTTGATGAATAATCTCATGGCTGGCTGGTGGTACTTTGTATGCTTTTTGTTTGATTGGCATTGTATCTCCAATTTTGATTTGGTGTTAGATGATGTTAGTTCTGCCAAATTTATTTTTACTGGCAAAGATGTCATTAAAGTTGTTGAGCAACATTTTGAGCTGTATACATTGTAGTGGATCTAAGTTTCCTATGTTTATTTGTTTCAACTGTTCTGATTAAAGCAGATAACATTCTTCTCATCCATATATTGTTTGTGATGTAATGTCTACATATCCACACAGTTATGGAAAGTTTGAAATGGTGTCTGGAAGTTGGTTTTCAATTTTTGTGGTCAAGTATTTGATGATGGTTTCTGCCAGTATCTCGATAATATCTCCTGTGTTGTTGTAAATGGGAATTTTGATGTGGCTGTGGTTTTTGGCTGGTATGTGTAGATTGACTAATCCAATCTTTCCTGATTTACAAAATGTTGCTTCCACTTCAAAAATCTGTATTTGATCTTTTACTTTTCTTTTTATAACTACCATGTACTGGTTATATGATAGAATAGAAATTGGTTGACAGGTGAAAATAATTTCTATCTTGTCAATAATTTTTTTCTTTGTCATATTGACTGGTATATCTATTCTACCCATTGATCCAAATCCCTGTATTCTTTTAGCTGTAATCCCTAATTCTTCCCTGTTTCCCACTAATACTAATTGAGCTATTTTAATCAGAAACAGGAATATTGTCTGTGTTATTTTTTTATTTGGATCTATAATATATGTCTTTTCTGAGTTATTTTGTAACATCACAATAATATTTCCTATATATTCTGCATCAATTATTCCTTCTCTGATGTTGATTTTCTTTTTGGCTAAGCTACTCCTAGATGCTAACTAAATTATTGTTGTTGCTAGAATTTTCAGTGCTATTTTGAGATCAATGTAAGTGCACAAATGGGGTTCCAATTTAATGAAATTTTTTTCTGGATATCTCAAATCAAACCCTGCATTAGTATTATGTGTGCATTCTGGCATAATACTTTCATTATTATTGCTGAACCTGTTCCTTGGAAAGATCAGGAAGCACAATATATGTTTTGGAATTTGAATTGGAGTCCGAATTGTTATTAATTTTGCCATCATATTAAGTAGAACTGGAACCATTATTTTCGTCATTATCATTGTCAGAGTTTGAATCGGAATTGAAAGTTGATTCCAATTCTGATATGCAGCTGCTGATTGGTTCCTCTTCTTCTGAGATCATGTAAATCATGCAGATTAGTAGATTGTAAATAAGATCACACTCATTACAATATTGAAAGTCACAGAGAATTAAACAATGTTGACATAATTAAGTATTCAACTGTTCTAAACACTGCTCTTGTTCTTCCTTAGTAAGTGTTAATCATTAGTAGTGTTTATAGAATTCTTCTGGATTGTCTTTAATGTTACCAAAGATGTCAAAGGTGAGGATGTATTTAGGTTCAGGCAGTGAGAGTAGATTATTCTTAATTTCTAATAACTTGCTGGTAGTGGTGCCTTCTGCTTTCACACT
Source organism: Geosiphon pyriformis (assembly GCA_016748015.1). Taxonomy (NCBI): domain Eukaryota; kingdom Fungi; phylum Glomeromycota; class Glomeromycetes; order Archaeosporales; family Geosiphonaceae; genus Geosiphon; species Geosiphon pyriformis. The sequence goes on along the minus strand of JAAOMT010000261.1, from coordinate 105,037 downwards.
TGCTATTCTTCAGATTTTATGTTTGTTATAAGGATATCTTTTTAATTGTCACAACACTCTTTTTCAGGTATCATTGATTGAAGTTCTTTTGTGTACCCAGTTGTTTATCAAAATAATATACTGGCATGTCTTGTCACACGTTCCTCTTTGCCCAGGAATGTTATTCCACATTCTTTCATTTGGAAAAATAGTTCTACATGTAAGACAAGGTTCATTATCTTATTTTCCTTGTCTTTTTGGGTGTCCAAATCATTCTATGAACATGAGTAACAATAGAATTTTGTTGCCGTGGAGTATTCTTTGTTATCACCACAGCATGTGCCCATTGACAACAATTTCTTGTCGCAATCTATGTAGACTAATTTTAGTCAGTAATAGTTAGATGGCATTGGTGCAGAGTAAGCATATGAGCTATAAGTGGTGGTTGGATTTTTTTCTTTTTCTTTCCCATTTTTTTTATTGTTATCTTTTTTCTACTTCCAAGTTGTTGTTTCATTTTAATCATTGTTGGTTATCTAGATTTGATTAGTATTCCAGGTAGGTTCTTCCGTTTGTTTTTTTTTTCTCTTGTCATTCTAAAAGAGTATCAATAGTAGCTCATTGTAGTCTTTATTAGCCCAGGACACTTGATAGGCTTCCCAAGTAGGTTTTTTTTTTCTTTCTCAAATTCAATAAGTGGGACTAATAGTGTGATGCTGGGTTTGAAGTGTTCACACATGGCAGGTACTCAAATGTGTCAACCATTCTGGTTAAGTTATAGCTTCTGTATGTTCTAGTTGAGCATGGCATTTGTTTTGACTAGCCAGTCATTACCAACTAGTGCTTAGTACTGTATAGCTTCTATCATTAGTACTTTGATGGAGACTATGATGCCATTGATTTCAATGGATAGATTATTAATCTCACCAATTGGTGTTTTTATGGCTCCATTGGCTGTTATAATTCTAACATTGACAGCATGGTTAACTTGACAACCTAATTGATCTATAAGTTGCCTGGTAATAATACTGCCTACTGACCCACTATTTAGGATGAGCTTGATAAAATAACCATCAATTTTGGCATTAGTGTACATGGTGGTGATTGGTTTGGTGTCAAAAGTGGCTCTACTAAATAATGGAACTGGTATGGTTTCCTCTAGTTCAAAAAAAAAAATAGCTGCTAGAGATTTGTTATGAAAGATGGTTGCTGGTGGAATATTGCTGGTAAGTGGCTGTTTTTGTTTGGATTCCTGGTTGTTAGGTAAGGCATTTTCTGGAGTAACCAGAAGACTTAAATACTGTTGGACATTTGGGTTTTGAGTGTACCCAGTGTTCGAATTCCGTTGTTGAAATCCTGATGGCTGGTTTGAGAAACTGAGAATCAGTTGATGAACTACCATCACTGATCTCCAGTTCTGTTGTGTTAGTCTTGGCCTTTGGGTTCCATTTTGAGATAGGTTTTGTGGCAGTGTTTGGATTTGTTAAGATTGATAAATTACTTGGGGCTGCAGCTAATAGATAAGCTAAGACTGTGGCTGATAAATTACTGGTGTTGTTAGTTGATAAACTGGTGGTTGATAGATTGGCTGTTGTGTCATAGATAGGTAATTTAGTTGATACAGTTCTGGTGATTAATTACTGACATAATTCTGAGTTTATAGTCAGCAATTAGAATTTTAATATTGATGGCTTGATCTTTGTTCATTTAGCCATTTACAGCATTCAAACTGTAAATGTTTTTGTTTACCACAATAGTGGCAAGTGCATGTTTCTTGCTGCCATTGTTGTTTGATTGAGGATAATAGACATGACTAATTCTGCGAGCAATTTATGCTTTCAGAGTTATTACATTATTAAGGTGGTTAATAAATTGCATGATTGTTAGTTAAGTACCCTTTAAGCTTCTGGTTAATGAAATTACTAAATTGTTTCAATTTGGAATCCAATTTAGATAATATATTCATTACTAGATTAATGGCTTGGACATGGTTTGCTTTAAGTTCTGCCGATTCAAAATCTCTTGTATTGGTGACTGCGGCCTGAAGAGTTTGTGAGTGTATTGGACATACATGTTGGAGAAGGCTACTGTGCAGTCCATAGATAAACTGATTTAGAATCTGTGGTACTGTAAAATAGTCAGCTTGAATTGCTTGAATTTGATACAAGTTCCTGTGAAAATGTCCCAAGTAAATGGTAACTGCTTTAGTTTTTTTTTGTTTGATTGTGGTAAAAGTGTTGGCTAGGTAATTAATACTGTTATTATTACTGAAATATCCCAAGAATACAACTTTAAATTTCTAGAATGTTTGAGGTTTGGTGGCTAAACTTTGATACCACAAGTTGGTGGTATCCTGTAAGAAATAGGGGATAGCTTAAAGTGCTCTGGTATCATTTTATTTATTGGTGGTGATGGCTTTTTTAATGTTATTGAGCCATATTTGAGTGTCATCCTCTTCTCCTGTGAATTTCTCAAGTTTGCTATTGGAGCATAGGCCATTGGATTCATGTTTATTTGCTGTAGGTGTTGAAGTGGTAATTGAATTTGGAGTTGTAGCAATGGCTGTTGTTGTGGAGCAACTGGTGGTAGGTTGATAACAATTATTGGAGGTAGGTATTGTTGATTATTAATTGTTTTGGGGTTTGTATTGTTCTAATTTTGAGAAGTTTGAAAGTTCGGAGTTTCAATTTCCAGATTTTCTAAATTTGGATCTTGCTGAGTCTAAAAGTTTGGGATTTCAATGTTCAGGTTTTCTGGAATCAGGTTCTAATAAGTAAATTTTTGATCTTTGGCTTCTTCTTCTTCCTCCTCTTCTGATTCCATTATCTCTCAGGGACTCGCATTTCTGAAATCTGATTGAGGTGGTGGTGATTGGAATCTTAATGGCATTGGCAATCGTGATTTAAATCCTTCAAAATAATCACCATAGGTTCCTAATAATTCTGTTTTCTTTTGTTTACTTTGAAATGAGAGTCATCTAAATGTTGATGTCATGTGTGATGTGGATATATCTGCTAATAAGATGTTGATAGCACTTCCTGAAGTATAATGGTATGATGGGTGGATTGGTAATTCAACTCTGGTTTTCTTTCAAATGGGTGGTTGTATCTGTTTTGGGGTTACTGCTGGTGTTTGCAACTTTCCTTTGCCTTTGTCTGCATAAGTGATAGAGAATTATTGTTGTGTATACCTTTCAATGGTTTGATTGATTTCCCTGATGATTGGTGTAAAACTGTAGTTTCTTAGTAAGCTAGTGTGTTAAAATAATTCTGTATAAAAGTTTTCTCTTGTAAATTCAATGTCAACTGTTCCTCCTAAGCAGTCTGTGATTTTATTATTGACATAAAAGTTGAAGGCTAATTCTGCTGGGAAATAGTTATTGTTTAATTCTAATTGTTGGCTGTACTGTTGAAACAAGACTTTGGCGAATCCTAGATGATTTGCTCCTATTGATTTTGATTCTGCCACTTTGGATGGATGTAGTTAGTGCTGGTTCTCTGTAGGATTATACCTTACAGGAAGCACCAAATGTTACAGATGATTATTTGGAGTCTTAAAGCAAATAACAAACTTGTAACTTGGTGCTCAATTAATATTTTGGCATTGGTATCTGAAGGGCTTGTGGATCTGAAGGTTTTGTTGTAGAGTCTTTTGTATAATGGACAGAGATTCAGTTGTTGTCTTTCCCATAGTCTTCTAGAATCGCAATTCTATCAAATTTTTTTCTCAGTATGGTAGCCGGTAATCTGGCAGAGATGTCCTTCTGGTAAGCTATTCTTAAATTTTTAATTTCTATACTCTTTTTTTGGGGTCTTTTACTAGGCTAACCTTGATGTCAATAACTCAGTGCTTAATTTTCATTCAATTAGTAAAATAAAGAAATAACAAAAATAAAAAAAATAAATGAGAAAATAAGCCAAGGCAATAAATATTAGTATTCCATCAATAGCTGTGATCAAGAGCTATTGTTCTAGTGTGGTCAAGTATCAATTACTATCAACATGAAATGTTGATAGTGGAAAGTAGATTGAGATAGTGAATAATTATTTATTGATATTTGTGAATGGAAAGTTGCTTAGATCAAATCTAAACTTAAGAGGTCTGTCTTTTCTATTTCTAATACTATCACTATATATACATAATTGAGATTCCTTAATTCTTCAATTCTTTACACCAGGAATCCTGAAATTCTTGGAATCCTGCAATTTTTTTTGAGAGAAATCTTGGAATTCTGGAATTTTGTAATTTCTTTGAATAAGAATCTTGAAATTCCTGGAATCCTGCAATTCTTTTTGAAAGGAATCTTGGAATTTCATATTTACTATGGCTACTTCTGATTGGCTAATTTATATGCTAATATATTTTTTATATTTTATAAGTAATAATGCTTACAACTATAAGAGCAGCACAGTATTTTTAATTATGAATACAGAGATCATTAAAAAGAAAATTAAATAATAATATAGTAGAATATAATGTTTTTAATAATTAAATCTGAATATGTTTATAAACTTCAAACTGAACTTAAATCAGACTTGTTGTATGTATTTAGGTTTGGTTTAAGTTTAGTAATTTTAAGTCTGGTTTAAGTTTGTGTTTGAAATTTTGCCAAATCTTTTGTTTGAGTTTAGTTTGGTTTAGTGGTTTAATTAAACTTAAACTGAATTAGACTGAACATTAGAATCTTAATAATATTTTACTTACAAGACACATTGGACAAAACAAAACTAAACTAAGACTTATAGTTAACAATAGGCTATAATACAGCCAATACTAAATAAGAAAACTGTTTATCCATAATAGTTTTTTTAAGCACTATGTTAATAAAAAATTGAATATCAGAATAAGCTTTAGCCAAACTTGGCTTTAACAATCTCTTAATTAATAAAAAAATTTCTAAATATTTGTGTACTTTATTTTTTTTGGCAATTAAAATTAGTAAGCCACTGATTTTCAAAGAAACAATCTTAATACTCTGATTGATAAGAATAATTATTGTTTTTTTATTGTTTATTAAAATATTATTGATTATAAAAAATTTGCTTACAATATCCAAAGCATATTGTGCAAAAGTCTGACAATTTTTAATCCAAATTGTATTATTTACAAATTCATTAATAGCAAAAAAAAAGTCATTTTATTACTGTTCTCAATCTTGTCTGATTTAACTATAAACTTAGTATTAATCCAGTATTCACACAAATATTCATGTTTCTTAATTTTACATAAGAGTAAATTATAAAAGATTCTCTAAAAGAAAAGTAAAAATATTTTACTCTGATTCAATTTATCATGCATTCTATAATCATTTGAAAGACCAAAATTAATTATTACTCTATTAATTCTATTCTTATATATGCTGCCAAAAAATTTTATAAACTGATTGCACATTTTGATTTGCTGTAAACTAGTTCTTAAGTAATGTCATCTAACCAAATTATATGCTTTGTGCATATTTTGCAAAACCAGCCACAGTTTTCTATTCTTTTTCAATGTATTTTTTGATTACAGATTTAATAACAAATATAAAAAACTAAGTTGAAGTATTCTTTAATACTGAAAAATTATCACTTTAAAGAATACCAAACTTATTACATGTAGATAAGATCTGATTTGAAAGAATTTTAAAAAGAATTTTTTTGGCTGTTTTAATTAATATAATAGATTAGATGTTTATTAAAATTTTATTCTAATTATAAAACTTAGAAATTATTGAGATCTATGCTTTTTTCTATAAAACAAAGACATTACCAAGAAATAAAAATATATTTAAAAGTTTCAAAAAACATTTTATTACAATATTACTGCTATGTTTTTAAAGTTTATTAGGGATATCAGATAGTTTAGCTGCTTTATTATTAAACAAATCATTAATAACCACAATTAATATTTTTATACTAATTTTTTTTATAACTTTAGAAAAAGCATTATTATTTATATAGTCCAATAGTACAAATTAGTAAGTCTAAAGATTAGACATTACTATAGACATAATTTGCTTTTTTGTTCAATTTTTCATAATCTTATTGACATTAAGCTTAATATTTTCTGAATCCAAAACTAACTTATTTTTTACTACCAAGTGATCTAAAACCACTTTATAAAATAACCAATCCAAAATATTACTTATTATATTATCTTTATTAGAACAAAAACTTTCTATGTGCTTCTCAATTATCTTTTTAATAAATGTTTTCTTAACTATTCTTAACTTATTAAGCTTGAATTTTCTGTACTTTTTCTGAACTGTTGACAATTGTTTAAAAATGTTTATTAACTTTTCACTATTTTAAACCATATTTATGACCTTAGTAGCTTTTTTGCCATCCAGAAATGACTATTTTTTAACAAGATAATTAAATTCAAATATGTTACTTGAACTCAATTTTTTAATAATTTTGGCAATTAGTATTTTTAATCCAAAGAATTTAAAGACTGCCTGTTTTTTAAACACTAAAACTCATTAAACTAAAGTCTAGAAAATGTCTCATTAGCTAATTCTATTATCATTTTTTTCAATAGTTTTTACATAATGTCCAAATTTTTACAAACTTTAATTCCTAAAAACTTATTTACCATTAATAAAAACTTAACAAAAAAATACTTCCTAAATTGTATTTATTTGGTACTATCTGTATTTTGAAATTTGAACTTCTAGTAATTTTTGTTAGCTTATTTGTACATATTATTTAAATAGACATTTAAAAAACCATTCAAACCAATCAAAATTAAAACTGTGTTGTAATTAGTATTAAAAAAATCAGAAATAGGGCCAATTCTATGACTAACTATTGTTAACAACAAACTCTTACTTACAAAAATGTAATCTAAGGTCTTTTCAACATTCTTTAAATTGCTTTAAGTAAAAACTTTGACCAATAGATGTCTACCAAATAAATTAACCAATCTTAAATTTAAACAAAACTTGAAACTTGCACTTTTTCTAAGCCTATCTTTATTGAAATTCCTATTCAAGACCACAAAAATGCTAAAGTTAACTGTTTTAACAATACAAAAGTTGATTTTTATAGTCTAACCAAATCTAACTTCAGTAGAAATACTAGTATATAAATCCAAAATTGTAACTAAAAGCTTGTTTTTAAAGAAAAACTGCACCAAAATAATCTAACCAAAAACTTTTTCTACCTTAAAAACATGTTAAACCAAAGAATTGTTTATAATAATAGCCACACCAGTACCAAAAAAACCTCTATTTAAACCAAACATAAAAATACACACTTTATCAAACTTGTTCACAATTTATGGTCTAATATTAGATCTTAACTTTGTTTTTATAACAATAAAAACCATATTATTCAAACTTTTATGTCAATAAACAATGTTTTTTTGCTTTGTAAAGACATTGATAATCCGAATATTATATGTAGCAAACTTCTATATTAAATTAGTTATTGAAACATTGAAAATATTAAAAAGTCCAAGCCAAAGCACAATTGATACAATCTTATTAAAACTGAATTAACTAAAACTTTAAAAGCCACTATTTTTGATTCCAAGCTATTTACCTTGGTTATTAAAATTTTTAATCTACTCAAGCCTAAATCTAATACTTTTTTATTTACAACTAAAGAAAAAAAAACAGATAACACAGGTGAATTATCCAAAACCATATTTAAATTCAAATTCAATAATACAGACACAATAAAAAAAATAAATTAAGAAATAAGCACCAAAAGTACTAAAAGTACCAAATTTACAAAGTTTAATCTTTGTATAATACTTGCCACTTAATCTGCTAAAAACTTTAAAGAGCACTCCAAAGATGCCAAGCAAATATTAATAAATAGATTATTTTAAACAACTAAAAGCCTTTTATTAACACATAAAATATCAGAAAAAAAAATTCACAACCAGAATTAAAGTAAGTATTATCAAAAAAAACAGCAAACAAGACTACTTAAGCCCAAAATTTGCCACTGAATGTGACAAGACAAGAAATAAAAACATTTTTTTTAGCATATAATCTGGTTAATTAAAGACAATTCTCTTTTAAAACAATTTTTTTATAAATTTTTTTAGAGAACAAAACAGATGGATTTAATACATTACACTCCAAAGCTGAATGTTCAAAACACTTGCATTTTCTATAACAAACCAAATATAATTTAGATTAAAAAAATTTTACATCACCAAAAATTGACTTCATGCAAAAAGCAGTTTTAAGCTTTTTATTTGTTTTAAAACCAATCACAGCACAGCAAATTTTGTTGTTAATATTGAATAATTAATTAATAATACAAGTTTTTTCATTAGTCTTTTTTAATAAAGCACCTAAATTATAAGTAATTATTTTTACTAACAAAGTAAACAAAAACACTCTAAACTGATTTTTTAATATCTAATTACCATGATCTTCTACAGTTTTGGCTATGTGTACTGAATTTTTTTCAATTAAAAATAACCATTTTGCTGTCAATTAATCTGCTTAAGCTAATTTGGCAAACTTTACTACAGCTTTTTACTACAGTCTAATTAATTGTAAACAGATTGATACTATTTGACTAAATTTAGAAAGAGCTACAATAATTATTTTTTTTGATATATTCATAGAAATCTTCTTAATAACTACAGTCTAATTTGAATAAATTTTTTGTTTTTTGACATTATTATTTACAATAATTCCTTTTTTTTAGCCAATAATATAGTTTTTTTTATACTTTTTTCTAATGTAAATATAGATCTAATTATTTTTTTAAATTTTGAAAAAGTAATGGCTTTTCCAAAACTGTTGATTAATGAAAAAATTTTTCTAATTGTTTGAATTTTAATTATTGCTAATTTGCTTTTTATTGTTAACAGATTAATATCCAAAGCAAAAGATTTTTTAATGACAATTTTAACTGAAGTTTTTACTATTTTAGAGTTAATCTATTTTTTGTTTAAGAGAATGTTAAAAGAAAATAAAAGTATACCAACTTTTTTATTCATATTAAAATCAAAAAAACCAAGAAAAAAACTATAAACTGCACTAGATATTATTCTTTTGGCCTTAGGAATCATAGCAATTAAACCAAAAAAAAAACTATTATTAACACTAGTTACAGAATTATTGTCTTTATCATTACTAAAATCACCATTTATATCTAAAAATAAACTATTATCAAAATTAAACATAATTAAGAAAATGTTTTTCTTATTATCAGAATGTTTGATATTACTAAGAATAACTTTTTTTTTTAAAAAAAAAAGTCACTAATTGGATCATAAAAAGTTTCTTTAAGCATTTTTTTCTTAGACATATTACTGCTTAAAGCAGCTTTTAAATTTCCAATAAAAAAGTTATTAAGTTGAGAAATATTAAAGAAAAAAACAAGAAAAAAAAACTTTTTTTTTTAAAATATGTTTTTTGGAAAATTTAGGACATAGAAAAAAAAGAAGTTTTTTATTTTGTAATAATATTTAAGTTTTAAATTTATAATTAATGTTTTTTTGGTTGTAATAATTTTTTAAAACATAATTTTTTTAATAATATATTTTTATTATATATTTTTATTATGTAATTGTGCATTTTATTAAATTTATTATAAAATAATTAATTAACAATTTTAGTATTTTTTTTAAAGCTTTTAATTTATTTAACTTATAAAATTTTTGTTTTATTTTTAATTTATTATTAATTGATTAATTTATATTTTTGTAAAAAATTTATTTTTGAAATATTTTTTAATTAAATTTTTTTATATTATGTTGTTAAAAACACTTAATTTATTAAATTTTTTTGCTAAAATTGTTTAATATGTTATTACCAATTAAATTTAAATTTAAATTAACATAAAAGTATTTTTTAATTTTATTATTAATTAGTTTTAATACTTTTTATTAATATTAAAAAAAGTACAAATATTTTAATGCTTTTTTAAAAATTAACACATTAACTAAAATTTATACAAAATAACAATTACTAAATTAACAATATTAAAATACTACTAACAGCTTTACAAATACTGTAAACACTTACTATAAACAATAATTTGGAATTTTAAACAAAATTATAATTGTAAAATCTATATTTTACAACTAAATCAACAATTATTTATTTGAAAACTACAGTATTTTGGAAATTAAACACAATTTACTTGAAAACTTTACTGTTGAAACATTTGAAACTTATTTTTAAAAACTTGACCACAATATTGAAAATTATTGTAAAAAACAATTTTTATTTGAATTAAAAGCTGAACCTAATAACATATGCACCAAAAAGCAACTTACAAACACCAGAAACTAGTTTAAACAAAATACTATTATCAATTCATCTGCGATCATTAAAAAGGTCGACATGAACCCTCTGAATTAGTGAAATATAAAACCAAAATAGCCAATCATAACAATCTCAAATAATGAACCAATCCCGGATTAACTACTACAAAATTTAGCTTTTATTTGATTTCCTCAACCTAAATCACTAAGACTAAAGACCATATTATATAAATATGAAAATATGCTTGATGTACTTTCCAAATTTTAACTTCTATTGCTATCCCGTTGATCTGAGCCAAGTTTTTTAATGTCGACAACATATGATTAATAAATGCGCAGTCCCAAGATGATTTGATCCTGAGGTATTGGCTCAACGCGATCAACTTCACTCATATTTACATCTGTCAAGAAAAGTTCCATATCGTAGGAAGGTGGAAATTCAGCAATTGAGTGTGGGAATAGGTGAGTTTCATCATGGGTAAAATTGAGATCCTTTTCGATGGAGGATTTGCACGATTCTTGTTCTTTTTCGTTAACTTGAAACAAAAATGTTTGGATGCTGATTAAAAGCCTTTTCATCCAAAAAGGAGAAACTTTGATAAAGTGGACGGAGATTATAATTTTTGTTACCTATTGTGCAAAGGGAGTCCTGAATCATGGGAGTAATGAGTGACGAATCCTCTTTAACTTCCTCCATCTCAATATCTTGTGTATTACTGGACAGCGGGATAGATCCAATGTGATCGTTGATTAGCTCAGATGTTTCTTGAACTGACGAGTATCTATTATCTTCAAGGTGGTCTGATCTCATATCAATTTCTGATTGCCGTTGAGGAGATTTTGCCTGATTTGAAATTATTGGTTCGGTATTGGGGATTTGAGAATCTTCTGCTTTTGTAGAAGAGTTGGTACTATTGTCAACTAATGTATGGACAATAGTCGATAGATTCTCATGAGCATTGAGTTTGCGATCATTGGCGGAATCAAAATTCACAGAAGTGTCCGAAGATTGCTGGGACAAATTTTCTGAAATTCGTTCAATAATTTCTTTGGTATCAATTTTTGTATCTATTACAGAAGTTTTAAGGTGGGCATCTAATTGCTCTTGTTTTTTTGCAGCTTCAGAGGCTAACTTCAATTTGTCTGAATATATTTGCCTTTTAGCGAGGGCCGAATTTGCTGGGAGACCCTTGCCTTGTCGCTTAGGAGGGGGTTTAACTCCGGCGGGAGCTCGATCATACGGGGTAAACCGATTGTGATTTGGTATTGAACGTTTAGACTGAGAAGAGGATGTAGAAGATGTAGCTCTTTGTCTTGTTGTCATCGTATCCATTGAAGAGTTTTCATATGATACAGGAACTGCATCCTTTTTAGACGGCGAGGCATCTGATGATGGTTTAGGAATTGATGAGGTTTTAAGGGAAGATGTTTTACGCGTAACCATCGGTGATAACTTTAATCCCTGACCATTCGTTGAAGGCTTCAAGGATGTCGATTTAAACTGCCTTGTATTGGTAATTCCAGTCATTTTGTTATTTGAGTGTACTGTTGAGCCCTCTTCTTGAGTAAGAGTTACAGATCTGGTTCCTGTTCGCGTTCCAATAGTTGCCAGTGATTCTGATTCGGTTTTTGAGGGAACTGGATCTTGATTGGACAACAATTCATTATTGTTTAAGGCTACCCTTGTAGCTTTCGATTTTGGTTCCTCTTTTGAGTCCAACACACGTTTTTTGACACGCTGAGCGCCACCTTTCGATGGAGCTATAATTCAATGAAACAATACGTAAGCAATGATAAAAACTTTTTATTTGGAAAAATGAAGATTTTGAGATTTACCGGCCACAGATCCAGTATTTCGTCGGGCATTATTCATTTGGGAATTCAACGGCATTCTCTGTGCGGATGAGTGTGGTGTTGAAGGAGGAGCCAATTTGACATTTCGAGCAACAGAGATATTATTTTGACGGTCATCCTCATTGTTAGAGACAAGAAAAGGATTATGGTGATCAAATGTCGAAACAGAATCCGAATATATATCTGAATGTCCTGTGTTGAGAGGGGTCCAAGAAGTCAGTTGTGGTTCCGATTCTTCAGCGATAGGCGGAAGTGGATTATTTTCCCGGATTGGAAGGATTTTGTGATTTTCGGATGGAATTTCGGATGTTTTTAAATTTTCGTTTTTTGAAGAATGTTCAGTTTTCAAAACCAAAGGTATTGTATCGACATCTACGGCCCAGTTGTTCTCGAAGATTGGCTTTAAAGGTTTTTTGTCAATGCTGCTTTCAATATGTTTCGGAAGGTTTTTGGCGGATGCGATTGATCCCTTTAATGGACTCATATTCAAGTTTTCTTTAGCAGAGATTTCTCTTTTAGTCATATTTTTTGAAGATTCAGGGAATTTGTTAAGTGGGGTTTTTCGCATTTCTGATTCATTTTTTGATAATTTTGATGCTGTAAAAATTGTTTTTTGAACTGGGTTTCTGTTCAAGCCTTCCCAGGTTTTAGGATCAGGCTTGTTTGAACTTTTGTTCTTTGGACTTTCGTAAACAATGATATCAATATCTTCCTTTTTTGGCAACTGATTTCGATCCAGTCCCAAAGACTGTCGAAATTGACGAAAATTTGGTTTTGTTTTGGATCCTTTAGGAGCTATGTCAAGATATTTTTTCGCCAGTGCTGGGAGTGAGTTCATAAAACTAGTGCAATTTTAAGGAATCGGTTATTTTTATTTACCAATAATCAACCATGCCAATTGATAAAAAATATATCTCCACTTACTTTTCAACCCTATCAGGAAATTTTTCTTTATAGATGAGAAAAACTTTTCTTAACGTTTCCCTGACTTCTTGTAAAGAGTCTACAGACCCCACTCTAATTGCTACCTCCAATTCTTCAATTTGAGTGAAAAGAGCAGATTTGTCATTCAATTCCATACAAATCAACATGAATTCGGCCGCACTAGATCGCAAAGGTTTGCTTTGATTTTGTAAAGCATCCTTTAACTTTGGGATAAGGTTCAGAACTCGTGATTCTCGGAGGATGGTGCCCATGCATCCTCGAGCCCTGTTTACGAAGACTTTGTTGGATCTCGAGCATAATTTTAAAATCCCTGGGATGAAAATATCGGCTAAAGATTCGAATTTTCGGCCTAGAGCTATGGAAAATTCTTGAATTAATTCTAAGGTGGACCCAGAGAGTCTTGTTCTGTCAGTGAGCAACTAAAATAAGAATGAAAAAGGCAAATTAGGAAACTGTGTTCATTCATGAATTCTCAGCAAATAAGGCCCCGAAAAGCTTGACAAAGACATACTGAGTTTAAAAGTGGATGTTTCAAACACTTAATTCCAGTTATAAACGCCTGCTCAAACTTGGAAGCACCGCCACGTGTTAGGGCGCCAAACCTTTTTATAGCGACATCGAATTGTTGCCAAGTGTGCTCAGTTTCTTTTTGTTCGAACAATTCCTGAAATTGTTTGATTTCTTCCTCCAATTGTCTGACGTTTTCAAGCTTCAAAAATATTAAGGTTTCCAAGGTTCCAAAGGTTCCATTAAGAATCAAGAGTCTAAGTGCGCTAAAGCTTTGTGAAACTTACTTCAATAAGGTCAGACATCTTATTTCAATTCGAGACCGATACTTGATTTTTCAATCAAGTTTTATACAAGAACGAGAAAACGGAAGTGTTCGGCTAGCTCGTATTCCCTAAACCTTTTATTAGTAAACCAGCAGAGTTAAAGGATTGTGTTGGGATCATATAAGATGAACCACTCTAGTTTCCGGCTAATATATATTTCATACCTAACGAAGAAACTTTGCAAAAGAGCGTACAGCAGAAAAAGTTAAAAGGTCGTCTTATTTTGATATGAAGCCTTAAATATATTTAAAATCAGAGAATAACCATAACAGAAAATTTATCATATGATTTACGCGTACTTTGAGATTGACGCGTCAGTCAGCTTTATGAGTCATAAAATTAATTATTATTATCATTATTCCTTTTATAATAAATATTTTAAAAGAAATTATTATTATTATTATTACTATTACTATTACTATTACTATTACTATTACTATTACTATATTATTCTTAAAAAATGCATTTAAAATTCAATAACACATAATATTATAATTTAGTCTTTTTAAATTTTTTTAATTGTAAAATTAAAAGTATTATTTACTATTTATTATACAGTAAATTATCTATAAATACAGTGTTTTTAAAACCAACTATATTTATATACTTAAAAAAAGTATGTACTTAAAAAATAGCCAATAAAAAATCAATTATTGTTTTTATATATAACTAATTATTAAACCAATTAAAATTAAATTAAGTTTATTATAAAATTTTATTCAAATTTATATTATATAACTGCTTATAACAGTTTTTAAATTTATATTTTTTAAATTTTTTAAATTAAAACAAATTTAAATAAACTTTATAAATTTAATTTTATTAATTATTATTAATAATTAATTTATCTTTTTATGTTTTTTAATTATTCTAAAAAATTTTATTTTAAATATATAATTATAAACAGTTTTTACATAAAATTTATTTAAAAAAACAATATAAATTTGTTTTGTTTTTTTATAAAAACCATTTTACATAAATATTATGTAATTTTAACTATAATTTAAATGTTTTTAAATTTTTTATATGTATTAATTTGAGCTTTAATATTATTTTTTAAATATTATTTAAAAAAACAATATAAACTTGGTTTATTTTTTAAAAATTATTTTATATAAAAAGTTTATTTTATTTTTTTGGTATAATATAATTAATATATTAAATATCATATAATTTTAATTGTTATTTATATGTTTTTGATCTTATTTTATATAAATTAATTTAAATTTTATTATTATTAATATTAATAATTTAATGAATATGATCTAACCACTATTTAAAAATTAGAACCAAACTAAGTAATTCAGGGCTAAATGTGATTCATGCACTTTCTATATATAACCAGCTACTCAAGCCAGTTTAGGCTATACTATGCTGCTAACTCACAAAAAAACTTGTTTAAAGTAGATATCTTTTAAACTATATTAAACAAAGTAAGACTACTAAGAACCAATCCAACAAGCCACTTAACTGTTTTTATGAAACTGAATCTAACCTTAAGAGATTCAAATTCCCAGAATGCCATTAACTTATCAAACACTTTATTACTTACTCCAACTGGAACACCAGAATTACCAGACAAACCAGTATCTTTCATGTTATATTCAATCTTCAATGTCATCATTTTTCTCTTCAACCTATCAACAAATTTGCTAAAAACACCCAAATGCATTATAAGTTTATTGACTTTACTATCAAGCACACTGTTAGACACAAGATTACTCTTAATAAATTGCTCAAAAATAGTTATTAATCTACTAACAGACTTAATAATAGATTCTACCAAAGTTGACAACTTGGCCAAATCAGATTCCAAAGCAGCTAACCAAAAAAACATTAAAAAATTAGCAACAGTCACAGAAGAAACAAAAGCTATCAAAGAAAGAAATTTAGAGAGAACAAAAGGAGCAGATGCTTTTGCATAAGACAAAAAACTAACAAAATATGGTTTAAACATCTTGGAAGTCTTAAAAGAGAAAAGTGGAGCAATCTTATAGTCTACAGCCAAGTGGTCCAATTCTTGATATCTAAAACAATACCAACAACCAGGGGTTTCTCACCAGATATGGCACTTTCTTAGTGTATCAATTTTGACAACAACAAGATCCAAATTAGCTTGGGAGCTAAATATAACCAGAGCAAAATAGAAACAATAACCAGAATTAGAAGACTGAAGAATAAAACAAGATTGATTACCAACTTAAAAAATCATATTACTGATTTCAAAAGCAGTACAGCCAAGAAAAAAATTAACCAACTTGGTCTTAAACCTATTACAAGACATAATTGTCTTCTGTTAATTCACAAGGGAAAGAATTCAAACATTATTTTTGTTCATCAAAACTGACCAATAATTAAAAACAGATGTGACAACATTCAAATTCTTAAAGTAAACAACAATATATTGTCAAATACCAGCAGATCTTGACTAAATGTAAAAAATTTCACCAAAGACACCAAGAGCTGTCTTAATGTCAACAGCAAACACACCCAAAAGCACATTATGCAATATAATAGCAGCAAAAAGGGAGCCAGACTCAAAAACCACCAAAGATTTGGAAATTTTAAAAGTGGCAAGGTGAATAGAACTTGCAAGCTCAACCAAAAATGCAGCATCCAAAAAGTTTTGAAAAGCAAACTCTATACAAAAAAACTTTATATTGTCTTTCAAAACTGACTTTGCATCCAAAAAACCATGCACAAACTGGAAAACAGTCTTAACATGAGCCAATTTAATCTTGAAAGTAGCACCAAGTACCAGAGAAGAGACCACCCACTCAGTAAACTTTTGACGACTAGTAATAGTTTTTCAAGTACCACCAATAGCAGCACCAAAAACCAGAAAAAGAGATAATTCAGTTCCATTTGGTCAGCCCAGTTTTCAGAAACAGGTGACATTACAAAAAATGATTGTTTTGCTTCTAAAACTGGCAATGATCTGCTGAAAGATTCCACATTTGACAACATAGCCAGTGGTTGATCTTGACCCATCTTAGATGATGTGCCAGATGATACTATAGAGATTTCACCTAAGATCTTATTGGAAACCACAAAGGAATTCGGTGTAACAATAGCATAGGCAAATGATTACTTCCACTTTTCTGAACTTTTGGTTTTTTTGACCATTTTTTTTGAAAAAATAGTGCTAGCAGCACCAGATATTAAATTAAAGAAAAGAAGACCAACTTGTTTACAGATCTATTATTAAAAACTTTTGGGCTCTTAGTTGGAATAGAGACAACATTGGGATTAACTTAAGTATGTCTTTTTGAGGGAATTTTAACTGGTGAAAAACCAGTCAAAGATAAAAAAATTGCTTTAGTAGCTACTAAAAACAGCTTTTTATGATTACTAAGTAAAAGGAAGACTTCTAAAATATTCTGCTTAGTTGCTTCCACAACAGAAAAAGCTTTTCTGGTTGAAATTTTATTAGATATTTCAGGAAAAATATCAAGTGCAGTCTTTTTACTCTTTGTTTTAATTGTAATTATAAAATTAAGAAAACAAAAAACAATATTTGTTATCTTTAAATTTTATTATTGTTTTTAGAAAAATTTTTATTTTAAATATGTAATTATAAATAATTTTTACATAAAAACTATTTAAAAAAACAATATAAATTTGGTTTCTTTTTTTTATAAAAATTATTATATATAAAAATTTTAATTTAATTTTTAAATACTAAGTTTTTAATTAAAAAATATTATTAAGATATTTGACTAATTAAATAAAAACTAATTTATTTTCTTTGTTAATTTCTGGTGTTTTTATTAATGATGTTTGGTATTACTTATAAAAAAAAGTACAAAGAAAAAAAGTAAAAAAAACAGATAAGAAAAATAGATCAATAGAAGAATAATACTTAACAAGTAAATACAAGATCAGAAATTATGACATATTGCTTAACAATATGCATATTGTCAGTAAATTATAGTATACTGCTTAAAAATGCATACATTGTCAGTAAATTATAATACACTATTTAGCAATATGTACATTGTTAAAAAATCATAGCATATTACTTAACAATGAGAACATTATTAAAGAAAATAAGGCATATTGCTTAAAAAAATGTGAGATCTTGTATAACAAAAATTAAGTATATATAGTAAAAGTATTAGAAACAAAAAGAACAGAATTGAAACCAACAATTTATTAATTATTTAATACTTTTTTTTTTAAAAGATAATTTTTTACAACTTAAAGTAATATCAAATTACATATTAATAAAATATTAATTATTACTTAAATCTATGTTATTATTGCTTAATTAAAAAATATTAATCACTTTTATTCTATTAATACTTCATATTGATAGAATCTAATGCTTAATCATACTAGATTAATAGCTCTTAATTATGGTTATTGACAAAATACTAATTTTTTATTTTTATTTTTATTTTTTTTTATTTTTTTTATGTTTTTTTGTTTTGTTTCTGTGTTGTTTATTAATTGATTAAAAGAAATTAAGTGCTAAATTATTGATATTAAGAATAATTTGGTAAAAAATTTGTAAAACAAGAATAGAAAACTTATAAAATTAAAAATAGCTTATCAGAAAAACAAAACTGCTAAAAAAACTGGCCATTATGCTGAAAAAAAAATTTATGGAAAAAACTTTTGAAACAAATACTAAAACATCAATTGAATCTCTTTTCATTATACAAAAGATTCTACCAAAATTTTCAAATCATGAAAACTTTTAGATATTACTAACATTATTAAGCTATTGAGCACCAAATTACAGATTTTTAATTTGTATCAACATCTTAAATAATTATTTGTAACATTTGATGCTTCTTATGAAATATAATTTAACAAAAAACCAGTACTAGCAGCAATTATCTGAAAAAGTGGCAGACCAAAAAATTATAGAAAAAAATCATTTAGAATTTACGAAATCTTTATTTCAACATTATCAAAGTTATCTTAAATTGACAAGTAACAATTGGCCAACAGAATTAGCTTTCAATTACTACATTAACAAAAAAATTAAATCCTATTTGAAAAACCAAAAAAATCCAGAAACTGTTCTTAACAATTTCTACAGTAAATTATTTTAAAACACCATACTTCTATCAAACCATCTGTTTGTACCAATAATCACAGAAATAAACAAGAAATTACATCTAAAAAAAATTTTTATTATCTTTGTAAACAAAAAAAATTACAAACATTAGCAAGAACATCAAGAAAAATACAACTGTCTAATTGAAAAAAACCAAGAATTGTTTTATTTATTTATTTATCATACTATTGTATACTGTTACTTATAGAAAAAAAATACAAGAAAAATAGTAAGAAAAACGAATAGAGAAAATAGACCAATAAAAAAATAGTATTTAGCATATAAACACATTGCTCAGCAATGTGAAGCATTGTCAGAGAATCATGGCACATTGCTTAGCAATGTACACATTATTAGAAATTACAGACATATTGCTCAGCAATGTGAGTATTGTTCAAGAAATTATGGCACATTGTTCACAAATATATGGAATCTCATATAACATAAATTATATATATATAGCAAGAGTATTAAAAGCAGAAAAATTAATTCCAGAAGAATTCAATAGAGTTTTATTAATTTAAAACAATTTCTTTTCTTCTCTATTTATTAACTCTCATTTTAAGGATAGTTGCTATTAACCAAAATAGAATTATATAAATAAAATATCTTTTTAATTCTTCAAATCCATGTTATTATTATTTGTTTGAAAATCTAATTACTTTTCTATTTATCAACACTTTATGTTGATAAAATCCAACACTTAACCATACTGAAACAATAGCTCTTGATTATGGCTATTGACAGAATACTAACTTTTTATTGTCTTGGCTTAATTTTTTTTATTTTTTTATTTATTGTTTACTAATTGATTAATATGCAGAGATACTAATGTCAGAATATAGCACTGGTAAAAAATTCAGGAATAAGGATAGACACTTATAAATGAGAATAGTTTATCAGGAAATTATCAGCCATTAAGCCAAGAAAAAAATTGATGGAATTGTGATTCTAAGAAGCAATGAATAAAAACAATACTTGAATTTCTGTTTATTATACAAAAAACTCAACCAAAATTTTCAGATCCCAAAACTTTTAGATATCAACATCCCTACTAGCTATTGAATACCAAGTTATGAGTTTGTTATTTGATTCAAGACTCTAAATAATTACCTGTAACATTTGGTGCTTCCTGTGAGATATAATCTAACAAAGAACCAGCACTAGCAACAACCATGCAGAAAAGTGGCAAACCAAGAAAAAACAAGGAAAAATCATTTAGGATTTATAAAATTTTTATTTTAGTATTATCATTAAAAAACTTGTTAAAACTCTAATTATTCAAGACCTAATTGTTTAAAAACCCAAACATTCAAAACCCAATAATCTTAACTCTACTATCATACAAAAAAACTTATCGTTAATAAAACTTGTTAAATTTTTAGCAATTCAAACTCTGAGAATTATTCAAAAACCTGAACATTTGAGGTCTGATAAATTCTAAATACTGCTATTATACAAGGAAACTTATCTCCAATAGCCCAATAAAACCTAATTTCCACAGTACCATAAATTAGCAAAACTCATCTGATGGCCCTAAGTCAGAATATTGAAATGTAGTTACAATCCACTCTCATGTATCATATATTTAAAGAAGAACCAATTAATAAGAACAAATAGAAATTGGAATCAGAAATTAATCCTAATTCAAACTTCTCTAATGATGACAATGATTTAAACTCTGTTAATGATAATGACAATTTAAACTCTGCCAATAACAATTCAAAATCCACTTCAAACACCAAACAATATATTACACTTTTAGATCTTACAATGGAGCAAAAATTAACTCAATTCAGTAATAATAATAAGGACATTATGTTTAAACATATACATAATACAAATACAAGATTTGAACTTGGATATTTTGAACAGACCACTATAGTTAAAAACTCCAGTTACATATAAAATTAGATTTAAAAAATAGCAATAGAAATTACAGCAACAACATTAATACAAAAGAGAAATTTAGAAAATTTTGCAGAAGTTTAATATTATAGAAGAGAATAATATTACTTATAAAAAAAAATACAAGAAAAATAATAGGAAAAATGAATAGAGAAAATAGACCAATAAGAGAATAATATTTAGCATGTGAGCACATTGTTCAACAATGTGAAGCATTGTCAGAGAATTATGGTACATTGCTTAGTAATGAACACATTGTCAGAAATTACAGACACATTGCTTAGCAATGTAAACATTATTTAAAAAATTATGGCATATTGCTTATAAATGTATAGAATTTCGTATAACATAAATTATATATATATAGTGAAAGTATTAAAAGCAGAAAAATTAATTCTAAAAGAATTCAAGAATTCTAGGAGAATTTAATAGAGTTTTATTAATTTAGAACAATCTTCTTTCTTTTTTATTTATTAACTCTTATTTCAAAAATAGTTGCTATCAACTGAAATAGAATTATATAAATAAAATATCTTTTTAATTCTTTAAATTCATGTTATTGTTATTTGTTTGAAAATCTAATTATTTTTCTATTTATTAATACTTCATGTTGATAAAATCCAACACTTAACTATACTGAAACAATAGTTCTTGATTATGGCTATTGATGGAATATTAACTTTTTATTGCCTTGGCTTAATTTTTTTTATTTTTTTTATTTTTTATTTTTTATTTTTTATTTTTTATTTTTTTTATTGTTTACTAATTGATTAATACATAGAAGTACTAACATCAGGATATAGCATTGGTAAAAAATCTAGAAATAAGAGTAGACACTTATAATTAAAGATAGCTTATCAGGAGATTGCTGACTACCAAGCCAAAAAAAAAATTGACAGAATTGCAATTCTGGGAAGTGATAAATAAAAACAACAATTGAATTTCTGTTTATTATACAAAAAACTTAACCAAAATTTTTAGATATCAACATCTCTACCAGCTATTGAGCACCAAGTTATGGATTTGTTATTTGATTTGAAACCCCAAATAATTATCTGTAACAATACTAAAAAATACCATACACATATTATCAAGATCCATATTACCATCAATTATGAAAACACTATTACTCAGAGTATTATTCCAAAA
Organism: Geosiphon pyriformis; assembly: GCA_016748015.1. Lineage (NCBI taxonomy): Eukaryota > Fungi > Glomeromycota > Glomeromycetes > Archaeosporales > Geosiphonaceae > Geosiphon > Geosiphon pyriformis. The sequence goes on along the minus strand of JAAOMT010000261.1, from coordinate 83,080 downwards.
TAATCAAAAGAAAGCCAAATTATTAGGAACTTATGGCAATTACTTTAAAGGATTTAAATTGCAACCAATAATACCATTAAAACTCTAATTACTGCCATTCCAACCAAATTTTAGATTTACTCATTATTGAAAAGATACCAATTCAGAAGAAAAAGACAGCAGTCAAAAAAACAATAATTAAGATCTGATTCCAAATAATCTGAAAATACAAACTCTGATTGTTCCAACTCAACAAAACTTGAATAATCTAAACTCCATTCCTATTATTTAGCAAGACTTACCTCTAGTCATTATAATTAATTCACCAGTTATACTAATTACTTTATTACCACAACAATTACAACAACAACAAGTAGTATCAATAGCATATATATCTATTGTCAAACTTAAAAAATTCATTGGCAAAAAGAACAAAATCCAATTATAATTAAATAATATAGCCAAGGCAATTACAGCCAATAATTAGAACAATAACAGAGCTTTTCAAGTTATTCTCTACTTTTTACAGAGTACTATCAACTTATGATATTAGAATCTTGTCAACAAGTTATAAATCTTTGATATATTTAAAACCACATTTCTACAATACTTTAGTGATCACAACAGTATTAATTGGTTATTAACTAGTTTTACTACACTCAAACAAGATAAAACTAAAGCAATTACCACTTACTTAGAACATTTTCACAGAAATTTGCACCAAATACAAGCAATACAAACTGATTACTTTATTAAGGCACAAATATTGAACCAGTTTATCCACAGATTACATAGTAGCTTGTTATAATAAATATGACCAATGCATCCAAACATTCTTTAAGATATAGTAACTTATGTCAGAGATTTTAAATTGGCCAAATTCAAAGCCAACCACACTCAAGTTGTCAACTTAATAATAAATGGATCATTTAAATTGGATACTAAATTGAAACAACTTGGCAAAACCATTAATCAAAAAATCAAGAGATACTTAGCTAATAATTAGATAATCTATCAATTTTTACAATACTGTAACAATTCTGAAAACTCCAATTGTTTTTAGAATTAATTACATTTATTATTATCATTAACCAATTAATTATGATAGCAAAAGACACATATCTGTTACTATTGTAATAAACAAGAATATTTAAGAATAGACTACCAATTAAGATTAAATAATTAATAATCAGAAAATTAATATTGAAATCCCAATTGCCAATTTTAAACTCCAAATTATATCTCAAATCAAGAACTATATCAATCTCATTATACCTCAAAGACATAATAACTGATATACTTACTTTCAGTATATCAAGCTTCAGAACCAATTATCTATCAGCTACAGCCACAAATCATCTATCAGCCATAGCTATAAATTATATATTAATTATTACCAATTCAAGCACCACTACAAAATTTAAGTCAAATATCAATTGGCAACCAAAAACCAAAAATGACACACATGTAACAAAATTAGAGATCAGCAATAGTTATGCATTAACTGATTCCTAGCTTATTAAATCAATCATCAAAATTACATTCAAGAAGTTTGGAAAGTGAATATATCCAAAACTCAAATTTCCAGAACTATTTAAGTCTCTTAGTTATCCCAGAAGACAACATATCCAACAATTTAAAAACCAATTAACAAATACTTACCAACAATATTTCATTAGCAACCATCACAGAAAATGAATTACTTGCAACTATATTTCTCTTTAAATTAGAAACCCAATTAGAAATACTATTATTCAATAGAACTGTTTTTAATACTGTTACTGAAGGTTTTTGGGTCTCTTTTTTTAAATGTTATTGCTGTCAATTTATGTTTTTTGGAAGCTAATGAATCTCTGATAATTGAATTTATTTTTAAATTATCTCTTATAATTAAACTACTAAACTTATAAGTAAAATAGCCAATTTTATGTCAGTTACTATATGTAATTACTTTGTAATAAAAATTAACTTTTTCTTAGGAATTATCTGTCTGGAAGCTTACTAAAAATATGTAGTTACTTTGTTGTAAAAGTCAATTCTTTTACAGGAATCTTGTTTATAAACTAATTTAATATTTATAATAAAAAAAGTAAAAAAATATAAAAAAAATATAAAAAAATAGAATTTTGTCAAAAGAATTATTTTCTATTCAGACCTGAAATCATTAACAGATTACTAAAATTGGTAACTAATTAATTTCAAAAATGTTAGTTGGATTTCGGAAATTTTCAGTATAATAATTAGAGATTTGGGTTTATAAATATTTGATTTTTATTTAATTTGTAAAGATATATAAGAGATAATTAATTCTAATTAAAATATCTAAAGTAAGTTATATTTTTTTGAAAAGAGAAGCTTTTTTTTTATACAACTTGTTATAATACTAGTTTTTGAACTCAAACTTTTTTCTTTGCTATAATTTTAATAAATCAAAAATACATTTTGGCAAACTACAAGTTATTTTTATGAACTATTAACTATTTTGGTAAATTATTTATTATTTTGGCAAATTTTGGCAAATTCTTAAATGTTAAGTAGTTCAGAGTATTATGTAATTTGATCATTTTAATTTCTATAGTATAAATTAATTTATTAATTAAATAGTAATATTTAATAATTTGATTAAATAATAAGTAATAATTTAAAATAATATTAATATATGCTAATTAATAATAGGAATTATAAGAGTAATTTTATGCTAATTAATAGCTAAAATTCTACTAGTAACATAATTTTTTTTTCAAAACTGAGCTTCATTAAAGTCTAAGAACTATCTGTAATATTAAAATAGTGGTCCAAAATAATCATGGTAATTTGGTTTGAAATTGTTAAAAAAATCAGTTCTGTAAGCTTGCCAATATATTGAATCTTTATTGGTTATAGTATTGAATTTTATAAGACATTTTTACAAGTGTTAAACAAGTTATAAAGTCTAAAAGCTGTTTTAAGTTTGTAACAAGTATTTGTTGGTCTAGTTGCTGTTTTGAATTTATTGTAAATTTGTTTTTATATAGCTTTAAAGATGAAATTTGTTGTTTTAAGTTCCAGTTTTCGTTCATAAAATGTTTTTCCAATATGAAAATATTTATAAATAAGATTATGTTTATTGTTTTGTTTATTGAAAAATAGTAGAAGTTTTTGTTAAGTTGTAGCATTTGATGAAATGTCAATAGGGACAATTAAAAAATTTTTTTTTAAAACTTGCTTTAAAAGTTCTGGTAATTGATTTCCAAAGTAACTTCTTGTTTTTCTTTTATAAAGGTAATAATTTTGTAAATTAAGTACTATTGGTGTTGTAGTTTTTTTTTGAATGTAATTAATTTAATTTTTATTAATTGTTATGGATAAATCAGAAAGTGTTTTCAATATTAACATTAATTTTTGAGATATTTGCTAAATGTTTCAGGAAATAATTATAATAAAAAGTAACTAACTAAGAATAAAAATTTTGAAAAAAATTTGAAAAAAATAAAGAAATTATTTTTGGATATAGAAGTTTTATATGTTTTGGATTTGAATATTTTTTGTAATTATTTACTATTTTTGTTTTATGTTTGTGTATTATTAAAAGAGTTATAATATTAAATTAAGTGTTTAAGTTTAGTTGTTGTTCTATTACAACTATTGATTTTAAGTTTCAAGAAATATTTTTAGGATTAATTAAAGAGGAATATGTACTAATTTGTGGAATTAATAATTCAGAATTTGTTTTAAAGTGGTAATGTTTTAATTAATCTCTATGTGCAACTTTTGTTAAGACTTTGTTATTAAGTTTTAATTTGTATAATTCATTGCCTAAACCTTTATGAATATAGAATAATCTATCTTATTTATGTTTAAATTTTCTACTCCATTGTTTTTTAGCCTTAATTTTGTGTAAGAAAACTTTATTTCCAATTTTAAATTTATTGGTGACTGGTAACAGTTTGTTGTTATGCTATTCTTTTTATTAAGCTTAAAAATATTTAATATAGATAGCTACAATTTGTTATTTTTCTTCCAATATACTAAAAAAAGTATAGACTTTTTATTGAAATGTTTTTTGAAAGTTTTCTTTATTAATTGGTTGTACTGGTTATGTTTTTACTGTAAAATTAATTGGTAATATTGTTGTTCTTTTATAAGTTAAATCAAATAGTGTGTGTTTTATAGTGTTACAAATGATTATTTGGGGTCTTAAAGCAAATAACAAATCCATAACTTGGTGCTCAATTGATAATGGTGTTGGTAATATTTGAAGGTTTTGGTTGAGTTTTTTGTATAATAGACAGAGATTCAGTTGTGATTTTGTTTTAAAGACATTTTCAGTATTGTTATAGTTTAAAAATTTAGCAAAAGAATCATAAAAATAATATAAACTATTCAATCATAATATAGTGCAGTAATAATTTTAGAAAAGTAATAATTAACATAGTAGCAAACACCATCTTGTGATAGTGGCAAGCACCAGTTTACAATAGCAGCCAATACCAATTGGTGATAGCAGCAAACACCAGATTGAAATATCAAAAAAAAAGTATTACAATGTGTTTTCTCATAGAACTACAAACATGTATATATACAGTAGCTTTAATATTGAGAAAAGTCAATCAAGTAATAAAAATCATAACTTATCAAGCAATAGATCCAATTTATCCAACAAACTCTACTTTAAATTGTACTTTTAAATTAAATATCCCAAGAAACTTTTAAATTAAAAAGAAATGAAAAAGAATATTTAAAACTGAATTATCACAACCCAAAGTAGTAAAAAACTCACTTGTGTTAATTATTGAATGAAACTATCATTCATCAGTTGAATTCCTTGGAAGAATAATCTCTGATCAAGATTATTCACATTATTACTAATTGATAAAAGCTTTATTGTAAGAATTAAGAAAAGCACTAAAGACCATTAACATTCTGTGTTTCTAGATTAGAGAAACACATCAGGCAATTGCAAGAATAGTCTCAGAGAAGACCCCAGACAGCAGATAGATTTCAGTTCAGTCTCTAAAAAGAAGTATATAAACATATACAACAATTAGGAATTGAGAAATAACTTACATTGTGACATTAAAGAAAAAGCCTTCAGTATAACAGTGACATTATTACACAAATAGAATTGAGGAACTCACGAGAGACTGATTGCAATTAAAACAGGATATTGGCAATTAAATATACCAAGAAAACCATCCCATAACATTTGGTGAACCCTATGAAGAAAGAAAATCAAAAAAAAATAATAATTAGCAATAATTTATTGCTAAAAAGGAAGAGACAAAAGTGGTGACAAAAACCTCTAACCTTACTGTTCTTAAATTCTGCTGTGCTATTTACACACAAAATCAAAGTGATTTTGGATTACCAGAAGAGTGTTGTTCAGCAGAATCTGCTCTTACTTATTATATCAATGCCAGAATAAATTATCACATAAGAAAGAAAGAAGAACTACATGATGCAAAACTTGGATTATATAGAGAATTATTACAATACACTACAAAGGAAATAGCAGTAATAGCCGTGACTATTGTCAAAATCCATTGCGAAATAGAACAATACGCCAACAAAATTTTCCAATATTCACAAAGAACACCAGAGAACTCATCCACAATCCAGAAATTAATCATGAAAAAAATCAGCAAAAATTAGGAACACCCACCCAAACACTTAAGAAAAACATCATGCAATCAGTAAAGAAACAATGCCTTCATTTACCAGAAGAAAGATCTTACTATTTTTCCTCAGATAATAAAATCCAACTCCCATTAGGAGCTGCATCATCATCCACATCAACCCCACAAATACCAAGAACTCCTAATTACACTAAGAAGCTTAAACAACACAATTGGGAAGATATACCAATTACAGGAAAATATTCATTGCTATTCTAAAAACTCTTTTTTCAACCAAAATTTGGAGTGGGGTTTAAAAACCGTGAAGAAGAGTCTGAATCAGAATCCAAAGAAACCAGTGAAAAAACAAGCACAAGACCAGTCACTGGAACAAGCAGCCAGTCCAGAAACCAAAAAACTCATGATCAAAAGAAAGAAGTAAATATAAAAGAAGCCACCTTTAAGAATGTTCAAGAAAATATCATCCCATCTCCTCTTAGACCAATAAGCCTACTAGCAGAAAATGGTGACAAAATGGCCACACCATATATCACAAGACTAACAGATTTCTCAGGAGAGAAAGAAGAAATAGATGTGTATATATGGCTCAAAGAAGTGCAAAAAACCATCCAGACAAATAACTGGAATGACCAAAGAGCAATTCAAACATTATCTTTCTTCCTGAAAGGCACAGCCAACTTGTAGTATCAAAGTCTAGAAACAAAACCCACGAGCTTCACCAAATTTAAAAATGCACTCCTGAAGTATTTTAGCAACCCAAATGCTGTAATTCAACTACAGAACAAATTTAATACTATTAAGCAAGATACTGGTAAAACTGTCACCTAATACCTTGCTTGATTCAATCGAATTCACCATCAGATTGAAGCAATTAAACAAGGATACTATACTGATCCTCAGGTTTTAAATCAGTTTATTAGAGGATTAAAAAGCAGTATTTTAGGAAGAATATGCTCTGCCCACTCTAATTCCTTACCAAAAGCCATTATGCTCACCAGAGCTCTTGAATTGGCTGAGAAAGAAGCTAATCATAGTCAAATGGTTAACATGGTAATGGAAAAAAATAAGACAGAAACATTAAAGAAAAGAATAACACAATTAGGGGAGGAACTCTCTAAGAAAATAGAAAGTTATCTCATCCCGGATCCAAGAAGAAATACATACCAACTATTCCAAAGATGCAGCCAGAAAGTCAGCAACAGTCGAAATAATCACTCATTGCACCAGGAATTCAGAACAGAAACACGTGCCTGCTATTTTTGCAAATGCATAGGACATTTGATTAGTTAATGTCGAATGTGAATGATGCAGAAAGCACGCGAAAATAATTATTACATGTCACCCCAAATGCCCAAAAACCAGTACATGTCAATATCATGCCAATATCCTACCATGTATCAAAATCAAAGAACTTACTAGTAACAGCCCATAATAGTCAACCCGAATTGGCATCCTAAGTCCCAAAATCAGCCCATGTGGAACCAGAACACATTGGTTCAGAGGAATCCAAACTGCGCCGGAACCAGTCAGTAAATCAATCCAAACTACCAAAATTATTAACAAACTTATTTTAATATACTGAAAAATCTGATCATCGAAAACAATAATGGTAGAAACATAAACAGAACCAAAAATTCCTTTAACAAATTGAGCCAAACAATATTACTAGCAGTTGCCACTGAAGATAACAGTCTCGCAGCTATTTTTTTTTTGAATTAGAGGAAAACAAGGCTATGTTCAGTAGAGCAGCATTGGATAAAAAATGCCCAATCACTACTATGTATATGGAAGCCACTGTAAACAATACCCCAATCAAATTTATCTTAGATAGCAGATCCACTGGAAGCATTGTAATGCTTCAACTAGTAAACCAACTGAGTTTTAAAGTTGATTGTACCACAACATCCCAAATCATAACAGCCAATGGAAGTACAAACCTGCTTCATGGTGAAATTAACTCATTTCCTTTTAAAATTAATGGCATAGTAATATCTACAAAAGTATTAGTAATAAATGCTACACAATATCAAGCATTAGTAAAGAATGACTGGCTAACAAAAGCCACCCTAGACTGGACCACCCAAGAGCTTCTGATCAATTATAATGGCCACCAGGCCAGAATTCCAGCCACCTGTAGCCACTTCCAAAAACCCAGCACCAACCAAAAACCTACCTTTGAATTTGAGAAAAATCCAGCACTACCAGCCATTAAAACCTATTAGCTCTCTTGGGCTGATGACCAAAGAACAGGACTACCAGCCATACCAATGTGGACCAGTGAAGAAAGATCCAAATAGAACCAGGTAAATCCACAAAGAAACCACCAGTAACGCAGACCAAAGCTAGAATGCTCGGTTTGCAAAAAGAAACTCTTATCTATGACTGTGTGTAGCACACCAGATGAAGACCCAAGAAACCCCACCCACTATTATTGTAACCATTGTAACAAAAAAAAATATGGTTATCCAGAAAGACATGGAAAATGGGACAAGGAACCACAGTCCCTATTCTGTTGTCAAAGGCCTTATGGAAACCCCAGCACATATAACCTTTGGCCAATTGATAACCCATCCACAATTCAGAAAAGATCTTCGCAAATTCCTGATTCCAAAGAAAAAGACACCCAAAACCAACAAACACCCTCACCAAGCTGGACTTGCTGACAATAGCAATATCACTCCTCTAATTTGTAAAGCCCAAGTGGCTGGCTACTTCATCGATTTGATCTTAGACAGTGAATTATCTGTTAGTGTTATTGCCAAACACTTTCTTGAAGCAATTGGCAGAAAAATTGATGAACCATCCACATGACCAATGACCAATATATATGGTGATAAGAAAAAAGGGCTTGGCATAGCCAAAGCTATTCCTGTCCGCATCAATGGCATCAGCATTGAAACTGATATGGAAGTGTCTGAAGCAAAAGAATACACCATCATTGTTGGCAATGAATGGCTCAAGAAAGCAAAGGCTTTGCTTGATTATGAACTCTGTGAACTAACCATCAGATGTGATGAGAAACCCATTGTGGTTAAATGTCACCATTGGACAACTCCCCCAGTACCCAAGCAGAGTCCAGAAGAAAATAAATTAGATGAATCAAATGATGAAGAAAGTGAGAAAAAAGAAGAACAAGAAGAACAAAAAGAGACTGCTAAACTCGCCTATACCATCTTCATTAGCAATGGCAAACCACTGGATAATGTCAAGGCAGATAAAGAAGGAATCATTGTCAATGGCAAACTGATCTGCTGGCCTTATTATGACATGCTCAAAAGAACCTTTGACAGAAAGCCAGGCAAGAAAGCCAAATACAGTTATTGGTGGCATGATCCTTGTGCTCGGTGCTGGTGCGACAAACCATTGTATTCTCCTAGTGATGAATGCATGTCCTGCCTGATCTATTACAAAGATTGGGAACCAATCAGCTTGATACCCCAAGAGGAAATAAAAGAAGTCCAAAAGTCCTTTGAAAACAAACCACCTGAAATCCAATCACTGGTTGTAGAACAAAGAAAACTCTCTCCAGAAGAAAGAAAAGTAGACATTGAAAACCTGCTGGCTAGAAACAGCCCAGTTATCTCAAAAGAAAGTGAATTTCCTGGACGTACACATGTGATACAACACACCATCATCACTAGAGAAACTCGCCCCATCCATTTGAAGCCCTATCAATCCAACCAGCACAATGATGAGTTTATCAAAAAAGAAATAATCCGAATGAAAACCCTTGGATTCATACAGGAAACCAAGAGTGAATGGGCATTCTCAGTTGTAGTGGTATCCAAGAAAGGAGGAACCCTATGCTTTTGTGTTGACTATTGCCAATTAAATGCCATTACTGAAAGAGACATGTACCCACTTCCCAAGATTGATGCAATGCTAGACCAATTCCATGGTGCCACTTTCTTCTTAACCATTGACTTAACTGCTGGATTCTGGCAAGTAGAGATGGATCCAGAAAGCAGAAAGAAAACTGCCTTTATCACCAAGTATGATACCTACAAATTCACAGTCATGCCTTTTGGTCTCACAAATGCTTCTCTCATATTTTAACACTTAATGGACAAAGTATTTGAATCAGTAAAAGAAAACTTTGTTTTAGTCTACTTGGACAACATAATGGTATACTCAAAAATCTGGGATGAACACCTTGAACATTTGCAAAAGGTTTTTGACCTTCTTAGAAATGCTGGTCTCAAGATCAATCCAATCAAATTATTCTTTGGACATCAATCCACCCAGTTCCTTGGCCATCTTATTACAAAAGATAGAATCTTTCCTGATCCAGCCAAAATTGAAAAAGTTCAAAACATTAGACAACCAATGAATGTTCATGAACTATGCTCTTTTCTTGGTTTGGCCTCTTATTATCGCAAGTTTGTCAAGGATTTCTCCAAAATCGCTGCTCCTCTCAATCAGCTACTTAGGAAAAACATCAATTATTACTGGGGAACTCATCAACAAAAAGCATTTAAAATTCTAAAGGAAAAACTGGTTACAGAACCCATCCTTATGTAACCTAATTTGGATCAACTTTTTATCCTCCACACTGATGCATCTGGTTATGGACTTGGTGCTGTTCTTTTCCAAAAAGATAAAGATAACAGAAAACACACTGTAGCATATGCCAGTAGAACTCTCACACTAGCAGAAAGAAACTACTCAGTTACTGAGCAGGAATGCTTAGCAGTAGTTTGGGCTACCAGCTACTGGGACAAATATCTTAAGGGTGTGAAATTTTTGGTGGTAACAGATCACCAAGCTTTGGTTTGACTATGCAACAAAAGAAACCTGAAACATAAATGGATAACTTACTGGATACTTTACTTGGATAAATTCGACTATGACATTCAACACCACAAAAGAGCTAATCATCAAAACGCCAACGCTTTCTCCAGACTTACCATCCAGTGATAGTAAAACCCTCTCAAACCAAACCAACTTAATTATTTGTAACTTCCCCACAAACAAACATGATAATGGACTTGGACAACTACTCTGCTTTAATGAAATTTTTGGGTAAAGGACAATACCCGCCAGACTATACTCGACAGCAAAGAGAACATTTGCACAAACAATCAAATTTCTATTTGATTCGCCAGAACCAGTTATATAAAAGAAATAGAAAAGATCCTGACCGTTCCCAGAGAGTCATTAGATTTGAAGAAAGAGAAATTGTGATCTACAATATGCACACTGATCCATTAGCTGGACACTTTGGAAAAACAAAAACAATTCAGAAAACTTTAGCTTGCTATTATTGGCCTACCTTGGGAAAAGACATTGCTGAATACATCAAAACCTGTGATACCTGCCAAAGAAAAGGAAAACCCAATCACAAGAAAGATATCCATCCAATCTCTGTTGGTCAACCATTTGATAGAATTGATATAGATGTTGTTGGATCTTTAATAGTAACTCCTGATGACAACAGATACATTATCACAGCTACCGACTATCTTACAAAGTGGGTAGAAGCAAGAGCCACCTCAGATCAAACAGCAGTCTCAATTGCCAATTTCATTTATGAAGATATTATCTGTTGCCATGGCTGCTTCAAAGAACTTTTATCTGATAGAGGAAGAGCTTTTTTCAGTACACTGGTTGAAGAACTTTGCAGAAAAATGGGAATATGTTATAAACTCTCTTCCTCTTATCACCCCCAAACAAATGGCCTAGTGGAACATTTTAATAGAACACTATGTGAAACTCTAGCCAAAACCAGTGAAGAAACCAACCTATGGAACAAAGTATTGCCTTCAGTCTTGTTTGCTTACAGAACTGTGAATCATGACATAACAAGTTATGGACTCTTTTATTTGCTCTATAGACAAATGGCAACTCTACCAATAGAAATAGATATAGAAACAATACCTTTTGAAGAAATAACAATAGAAGATTACAAGAACATTTTGCAAAGAAGACTTGGTACCATTCTTGACTCATTAGTAGAAGCATGGATAATTGCCTTTGAAAAAATAAAACAGGTCCAAGAGAAGCTCAAAAAAAAAAAAACCTATAAAACACTTTCCTTAAATGTTGGTGACTTAGTTTTGGAATACCATTCAGACAGAAACAATGTCTATGGTGATAAATTCTCTAGCCGGTAGAAAGGACTCTTTATAGTCAACAAAGTTTTGAACAATGGTTCTTATATCTTATAAGATTAATATAGAACAATATTCAGTGATCGCCCTGTTCATGGCATGCGACTCAAGAAATATCACAAACGACCTAATTGGTTACCTGTTGTGGTAATACCAACCCAAATGATCAGCAAAAATTAGATATAAATAAATGCACTATTCCCAAAACAGAGGTATCTTCAATCGACATGAACAATTATTTCCTGGATCAAAACATTCAAAACGCTTTCTATACTCTCCATGAGTACTGGATCAAGAACTATCCAAATGCTACTCTGACTATTGAAAAACAAACCACCATAACAGACAACAGTGGAACTCACACTGTTATCAGACCAAAGAAAACAACTACCAGAAGAGAAAGAATTGGTGGCAAAATGGATAAATACCTGCTGAAAAGCATAACAGCAGCGATACTTTCACCTTTCAGCACAATTGGAAAAACAATACAAGAAATCTTGCCCATAGACAAAAACTTGTCATATGGAAGACAACTAGAACTCTATGGTTGTCTTGGTAAAATCATAGAAAACATGAAGCTCATGAAGAAAACAACTTCAGAGATACAAGTGGAAATTTTGGGCATTATATGATTAGATGTCCCAAGAGTTTTGATCATTACAAGAAGAGCCAGAACTCTTATACAAAGATTTGGTCTCTTGAATACAAAGCTTATTTTGCCTCAAGTACTATATATTTTATCCACAAAAGACTTCAACAAACTTAGTTTCGAGTTAGACAAAACCCTTCACATAGACTATCTCATAAATAGTTTGATTTTGCCGGAGCTTAATCTCTTTGGAGAGGATGATGTTACAGTTGAAACACATAGTTTTTATTAATTATCACATGTATTAGCCACTGATGTCATATAATTAGCCACCCTATTTTTAGATAGTGACCGTTGACCTGATCATTGACCTGATCATTGACCTGGTTGTTGACCACTTTAGACAGCTATATAAGCGATAATTCCCTCAGCTGTAAAAAGACATGATCAAAGTAACGAAATAAACAATATCAATTACTTTCTCTCATAATCGCTTATTCCCCTTTTCTTACCTTTAAGTATCTACTTGTTGGCATTCACATACCTTATCTTTTCCCTTTCTTGATTTGTATTTGTTAGAATTAGCCTGAGAAGCAATTGGCTTGCTCTTGTAATTCATTGAATAAAGAAATGATTGAAAAGTACAACAATACCTGTTATTGATTCTAAAAATTGCCAAGTTGAGACATAGAATAATAGCAGTGGTGTTATCTTGTTGACAATCATGGACTATTTCTCTACCTTCAGATTTAAGAAAAGATTAGCAACTGTAATTTTTATGAGACTGATCACGCACATTGAATTCCTACTTATTCAATTCATTCCCTTATTGTAATTTTTTTTTTGTTTATTTCCATTACTATACAATACTGTTCTCCCTTGTTATCTGTTAGCTTGTTACTCCAACCTGTAACAATAATAAGAAAATAAAAGAAAGAAAATAAAAGAAATGTAAAAGAAATAGAATTCTGTCAGGGGAAACGTTTTCTATCCAGGCCTGAAGTCACTAACAGTTTAATAAAATTGGTAGCTAATCAATTTCAAAATGTTAGTTGAATTTTGGGGATTTTCCAAGTGCAATAATTAAAGAATTTGGTTTTTCAATTTATTTGATATTTATTTCTTTTTGTGTATGTAGAAAGGGTTCTAAGTGATAAATCTAAAGTAAGATACATTTTCTCAAAAAAAGAAGCTCTTCTTTTATACAACTTGTCATAACACTATTTTATAAACTTGAACTTTGTTCTTTTCTACAATTTCGCTGAACTAAAGCTACATTTTGGTGAACTACAAATTATTTCTGCAAACTATTAAATATTTTGGTAAACTATCAATTATTTTGGCAAATTTCTACAAATTTCAGTAAACTTTTTGAATGTTATATAGTTCGGGGTATTGCATGATTAATCATTGCAATTAGGTTACATTTGTGTTATGTATAAATTGGGTTATTAATTAAATGATAATTTCGGATATTCTGCTAATGTAATAATTGATAATTTGAATTGCTAATTAATAATAAGAATTATAAGAATAATTTTATACTAAGCAATATCTCTAATTTCGTCTGGTAATACTATCAATGTATTCAGATATTATCTAATATGTGCAAAATTGTGATGCTTGTCAGAGAAGAAGAGGAACAAAATCCAGTAAACCATTGAGACTAATTAAAGTAAGACAACTATTTGATTGCATTGGAATTAACTTGGTCAAACCATTAACAATAACCAGTAGAGGCAACAAATATATTGCAGTAGCCATAAATTATCTCACAAAATGGCCAGAAGCAAAAGCCATTTAAAGAACAGATGCAGAATCTATTGCTGAATTCATTCATCAAGATTTGATCTGTTAACATGGATGTCCAAAAAAACTACTATCAGATCAAAGAACTCACTTTGTAAATAAAACATTGACAGAATTAAGTCAAAGATTTGGGATAAAAAGACCATTATCATTACCATACCATCCATAAACAAATAAGTTAGTTGAAAGATTTAACAGAATATTGTGTGAAGCCATTGCCAAAATCAACCAAGAAAACCAGAATGAATGGGATTTGATTATACTATTGGTATTATTTGCTTATTAGACAATGAAGCAAAACACTACATAAGCAACACTATTCAAATTAGTATACAGTAGAACAGCAACATTATCAGTTAAGATAAAAGTCAAAACATATCCAACAGAACTAATAACAGAAAAAAATTTGCAAAAAACATTGTTGAGAAGAACATATGACTTAATGGAGACACTAGAAAACACATGGTAAAAAACAATTGATAACATTCAAAAGTCACAAAAAAAACAAAAAAAAAGACATGATAACCAACTACCAGAGAAAACAGTTGAATTCAAGATTAGAGACAAAGTACTTCTATATTGTACTAAAGTAAAAAAACAATGGAGTAGAAAATTTGACCCCAAATGGAATAGACCATTTCACATAGAAAAAATTCTTGGAAATGGAGCTTATAAATTAAGCTTGAACAACAAAATCTTAACCAAAGCAGCACATAGTGATTGACTGAAACAATATTATTATATAGCATCATTATCTACCAATAATATTCTACAATTAGGAGTACAGAGAATACTAGTCAAACCAGATAAGATTCCACAAGATCTAAAACCAATTATAATCATTAAACCAAACATGTAAAATCGAACAACTAAAAAAGTATATAAAGACATGGTATATACAACAAAAAGACAACAGAAAAATGGAGATTACTGATGGCATTCACTCATTAGCACAACAACTTTTTCAACTGATCCAACAACAAGAGATAAAAATTACAATCAACCAACAAACTATTAGATATACAAACACCAAAAAAAACCATGAGATAAAATATGAAGAAAAACAGAAAACACTGTAAACAAAATAATCACAAAAGTAAAATTGGCAATAGAAACACAACCAAAAGTCATTCAATATCAAGAGTTGACTATAGAAACTTGGAATTGGTAGATACAACAATTTCTAAGAAACTTTTATTACTTTTATTTGGGACAACACTTAAACATTCAGGACTTGTATACAAATAAAATAAAATGATTATTTGACACAACAATACTGCAACAACTGGAACAATTTGTGGGAAAAAACAATTTAACCACACAAGCAAAAGCCATTTATCAGCTACACACTGGATTTCAAGATCAACCAGAAATCTTACTCAATCCAGAAATAAATTCCATTATT
Source organism: Geosiphon pyriformis (assembly GCA_016748015.1). Classification (NCBI taxonomy): domain Eukaryota; kingdom Fungi; phylum Glomeromycota; class Glomeromycetes; order Archaeosporales; family Geosiphonaceae; genus Geosiphon; species Geosiphon pyriformis. The sequence continues at coordinate 67,573 of JAAOMT010000261.1, read as the reverse complement.
ATTAATTAAATAGAAAAAATAACCAATGCTTAATTTAAAGAATTACAAAACAAGATAGCACAAGTAATTCTTAAAAAAGAAGTTCAAGAAATACTCAAAGATAGAGAATTAGAATTAGAATTAGAAGATCTCGACAGAGCTCAATATTAAAAAGGAGGGAATAATATTATTCTTAAAATATAGGACGTATATTAGCATATAAATTAGCCAATCAGAAGTAGTCATAGTAAATTGTGAAATTCCAGGATTCTTTTTAAAGAAATTGCAGGATTCCAGGAATTTCAGAATTCTCATACAAAAAATCACAGGATTCCAGAATTCCAAGATTCCTCTCAAAAGAATTGCAGGATTTCTGGTGTGAAAAATGAAAGAATTGAGGAATTTCAATTATGTATATATATTGGTAGTGTTAGAAGTAGAAAAAAACAGACCTTTCAGTTTAGATTTGATCTAAGCAACCTCCTACATTACAAATATCAAATAAATAATTATTTACTATCTCAAATCTACTTTCTACTATTAATACTTTATGTTGATAGTAATTAATACTTAATCACACTGGAACAATAACTCTTGATCATGGCTATTAATGAGATATTAACATTTATCATCTTGGCTTATTTTCTTTATCTTTTTTTTATTTTTTTGTATTTTCTTTGTTGTTTATTAATTGATTAAAGATTAAGCACTAAATTATTGACATTAAGGATTGCTTGGTAAAAAATCTCTACTAGTGGGTAGAACACATAAAAAATTATAGATTACTTACCAGAAGATTGTCAACTATCAAGCTGAAAAATGAAATTGACAGAATTGTGATTCTAAAAAGCTACAGATAAACAACTATTGAATTTCTGTTTATTATACAAAAGATTTAACCAAAAACTTTTAGATAACAATACCTTCAGATTACTATTATCATGAATAGCTTCTGAGCACCAAGTTACGAGTTTTGTTATTTGATTTGAAATTCCAAATAATCACCTGTAACAATGTCTAACCACTGTTATCAGTAGAATTTTAGCTATTAATTAGCATAAAATTACCCTTATAATTCCTATAATTAATCAGTATATTAATATCATTTCAAATTATCATTTATTATTTAATCAATTATCACATATTACGATTCAATTAAAATAATCTAATTAGTATAACAGAAAGTAGGATGATCAAATTACACAATATCTTGAACTTTGTAACATTCAAAAATTTGCCGAAATTTACAGAAATTCGCCGAAATTATAAATAGTTCACCCAAATTAATCAATAATTCATCAAAATGTATCTTTAGTTTGCCAAAATTTGAGCAAAGAGAAAAAGTGCAAGTTCATAGACTAGTACTACAACAAGTTGTATAAAAAAAGAGCTTTTCTCTTCTGGAAAAATGTATCTTACTTTAGATTTATCTCTTAAAAACATTTTTATACACACAAAAAAAAATAAATATCAAATAATTTGAAAAACCAAATTCTTTGATTATTGTACTTGAAAATTCTCTCAATACAACTAACATTTTGAAATTAATTAGCTACTAATTTCAATAAACTATTAGTGACTCTAAGTCTGGATAGAAAATGTTTCCCTTGATAAAATCTGATTTCTTTTACATTTCTTTTATTTTTCTTTTCTTTTCTTATTACAATCATTAAGGTAGCCTACAGATGAGATTCCTGTATAAGAGTTGACTTTCACAGCAAAGTAACTACACATTTTTAGTGAGCTTCCAGATGAGCAATTTCTGGGAAAGAGTTGACATTTACTACAGTGTAACTATACAAAGTAACTGGCAAGGAATTGGCAATTCTACTTATAAGCCCAGCAATTCAAATTATAAGAGATAATTTGAGAAGAAAATTCAGTTACTGGAGGCTCAACCACATCCAGAAAACGTGAATTCACAACAAACAGGTATCAACAACATTACAGAAAAGAGACCAAAAACTTCCGGTAATACCATCAATCTAAAAAACCATATTACTGATTTTAAAAGCAGTACAGTCAGAAAAAAGATTGATCAGCTTGGTTTTAAACTTATTATGAAACAGAATAGTCTTATTTTAATTCACCAAAAAAAAGATTTTAACACTATTTTTGTTTACCAAAACTGACCAATAACTCAAAGCAAACACAACAAAATTCAACTTTTCAAAATAAACAATCACATATTGCCAAACACCAACAAGCTTTAGCACAATATAAGTAACACTACCAAATACACCAAGAGTTGTCTTAATATTAGCAGTAAACATACCCAAAAGCATATTATGCAGCACAACAGCAGCAAAAGAGAAACCAGACTCAGAAATCACCAAAGACTTGGCAATTTTGAGAATGGCCAAATAAACAGAACTTATAAGCTCAACCAAAAATACAGCTTCCAAAGACACTTAAAAAGCAAACTCCACACAAAAAAGCTTCACATTGTTTTTTGACACTGATTTTGCACCCAAAAAATCATGTACAGACTAAAAAACAGTCTTAATATGAGCTGATTTAATCTTGAAAATAACATCAAGCACTAAAGCAAAAGCCACTTACCTAATAAATCTTTGATAATTAACAATGGTTTCCCAAATACCACCAATAGCAGCACCAAAAACCAGAGAAAAAAATGATTCAGTTTTTATCTGATCAGTCCAGTTTCTAAAAACAGATGACTTAACAGAAAATAATTGTTTTGTCTTTAGAACTGGTGAGAATCTGCCAAAAAGCACCACATTTGGCAATACAGCCAGTGATTAATTTTGGCCCATCTTGAAAGATATGCCAGATAAAACAGTAGAAATCTTATTTAAAATCTCAGTTGAACCACAAAAAAGTTCAGTATAATAATAGCAGAGACAAGTGATTGCTCTCACTTTTTTGAACTTTTGGTCTTTTTGACCATTTTTTTGAAGAAGTGGTGCTAATAGCACTTAGTATTAAAGCTATAGAAGAGAAAACCAGCTTGTTAACTGGTCTTTTATTAAAAATTTTTGGGCTTTTTGAAGAAGTAGAGGCAATACTGGGACTAACCCAAATGTGTCTTTTTGAGAAAACTTTAACTGATAAAAGACCAGCCAAAAATAAAAAAGTTGTTTTAGTAGCTATCAAAGACAACTTTTCACAATTACTAAGTAAAAAAAAAACTTCTAAAATGTTTTGCTTAGTTGCTTTTACAATAGAAAAAGCTTTTCTGGTTGAAATTTTATTAGATATCTCAAAAAAAATATTAGATGCAGCTTTTTTACTCTTTGCTCTGGTTGTGGTCATAAAATTAAGAAGACAAAGAGTTTTTTATTTTATTTTTTTAATATAATAATATTGTTTTTATATTAAAAACTTTTTTTTGAAATTATAATATAAAATTTTTTTATATTTTAATTAATATTATAAATTTTATGTATTTTTTCTTGAAAGTTAATTTAAAATTATTTTTGTAATAATTTAAAATATTTTTTAATTTAAAACATAAAATTTAATAACTTTTAGCATTTTTTCTAATTTTAATAATAAAACTTTTATTAATTAATAATAATATAAATAATTTTAATTAAAAATTATTTTTTTAATTATTTTTATTTTTATTTAAGTTTTATAAGTATAGTTTAACTGCTATTTAATATATAGAATCAGACTAAGTGGCTCAAACTAAATGCAATTTATACTTTTATTACATGTAATTAGTTATTTAAACTAGACAAAACAATACTATATACTTATATAAAAACTTATATTATCATTTAAACCAGAAAAAAAACACAGTTTGTACTTATTAAAATTAATTACAAAAGACTTAATAATATTAAGCAGCTAAACTACTTTATTTAACAATACAACTACTATATTATAAGATAAACCTAATACTAACTTATTATTTTTGATTAACTTAGTCTTTTTATATTTACTTTATACCTAAATCTTACAAGTTACATCTTTGAACAATACAATTTTATTAGTCATTTAATATATTTAACAACAGCAAAAATAGCTTTACTTCTTTTATTAAGAGTCATAATAGCTTTTATGTATATTTTTTTAGCACAAATTTTTTATAAACTATTATATACAAGTCCATATTCAATAAACACATGGAAAAAGTTTTAAAACAACAAAAGTAGAAAAAGTACAAGTATTCACCAATAAAATTCATTATTTAAAAAACTTTTACCAAGATTTTTTTATAAATATTATCATGTAAAAACATAATTTAACAACTTTATTTTATTACACAATAAATACAACATACTTAAATATGTTTTATTATACAATTTTTTTCTAACTGCTACTGACAGCTGTTTATATATAGCTTTTATTAAATATATATACAGATTGGCAAATTTTTTGTTAGTAAATTCAAAAAACATATATGAATTTAGATATCAGATTTTTATAATAGCCAATTAATTTATTTTCTTAATTAACTTATCCAAAATTATATTATAGTTAAAACCAGCTTTCTAATAAGCATAACAAATAGATTTAAACAAATTACAAACAAAATAATGAATATTGTTAAACACAATTGTGTTTTTATATTAAGAAATATTTATATATTCCAATTAGCAAAATAAATAAATAATAAGCAGTCTTATCTGTTATCATATTAGTCTTAACATTACCTAAAACTCTCAAATAATTTTTGACTTTTATTTATCTAATTGAGAAATTTTTATCTTTAATCAAATTAACAATATGTCTTTTCTTTATTTAGCATTAATTATAAAAGTTTGGTACAATAAACAAAATTTCAAACACATATGTATTAATAATATTTTGGTTATTTGGATACAAAACTACTGCACAAAAAAATAAAACACTTTTAAAAAATACAGTAACAGTCTGTAATTTAGCTATAGTAAAAGACAAAAGTTTATGTATTTTAATACTAATATTCATATTTACAATAAGAAAATAAGTTATAGTCTTACTAATAATTTTAGCAAAACCAGTATTTTTTAAAGATTTATTTATGTAAATTTTAATAATATCAGATTAAACTTCATGTAAATATTCTTATATGTTGGAAAATTCTTTAGAGTCCAAAATATTTAAGTCAAGTAGTTTGTTAATATTAGCAAAATCAGTTATTAAGAAGCTTTTATTATTCAAAAATTTTGATATTAGTTCAAATCAATAAGGCATAAAGCCCTTAAGATTCAACTTTTTTTATCAACAAACCATTTTTTAGTTTATTATATTGCATTTTTTGTTCAAAAATCTGTTATTAAATACAACTTCAAATTTTTTCAATAAGCAAACTAAACTATAATACAAAGATTTTTTCAAAATATCTAACATTAAAAACATATTAGGATTACAAAACACTTGGACAAATTGTTCTTTAAAGATAAATCATTGTTCAAAAAAATTTTTACCAACTCAACCAAAAAATTGTTTATTGAGCTAACATGTAACTTAACAGGAAAATGCAAAAAATTTAAAGAAGCCCACTGTTACTTATAGAATATAGGAAGTATATTAGCATATAAATTAGCCAATCAGAAGTAGCTATAGTAAATGTGGAATTCCAAAATTCTCGTACAAAGAATTGCAGGATTCTAGAATTGCAGAATTTCTCTTAAAAAAATTGCAGGATTCCAGAAATTCTAGGATTTCTGGTGTAAAAAATTGAAGAATTGAAGAATCTTAATTATGTATATATAGTGGTAGCATTAAAAGTAGAAAAGAGGAACTTCGCAGTTTAGATTTGATCTAAGCAATTTTTCTATTCACAAATATCAATAAATAACTATTCACTATTTCAATTCATTTTCCACTATCAACACTTTATGTTGATAATAACTGATACTTAACTACACTAGAACAATAGCTCTTGATTACAGCTATTGATAGGATACTAACATTTATTGTCTTGGCTTATTTCTTTAATTTTCTTTAATTTTTTTTTATTTTTTTTTGTTATTTCTTGTTGTTGACTAATTGATTAAAAAGTAAAGTGCTGAGTTATCAATGTTAAGGATAGCCTAATAAAAGATCCCAAAGAAAAGGTATAAAGTTTGATAATTCAAGAATAGCTTATCAGAAGAGCATTTCTACCAGATTATTGGCCATCATGCTGAAAAAGAAATTTGATGGAATTGCAATTCTGAGAGACTACTAAGACACTATTGAATCTCTGTCTACTATACAAAAAACTCCAATCCAAATCTTCAAATTTTAAAAACCTTCAGATACAAACAATCTTCAGATATTACTGACATCCTTATATTAATTAAGCACCAAGTTATGAGTTTGTTATTTGCTTTAAGACCCCAAATAATCATCTGTAATATTTGGTGCTTCCTGTGAGATATAATCTTACAGAGAACCAACACCAACACAACAACAATCCAAAAGTGGCAGAACCAGAAAGAATAGGAACAAACTATTTAGAATTTGCCAAATCTTTGTTTCAGTATTATTGTTAATACTTGGGATTAACCAACAACCACTTATTAGCAGAATCAGTCTTTAATTTTTATGTTAATAAAAGAATCTCATATTTGCTAAGAGTACCAGTAGAAACTGACTTTACAAGAGAAAATTTTTACAATGAATTAATTCAAAATACCAGCCTACTAGCAAATCATAATTTCACAACAATCTTTACTAAAATCAATAAAGAAATTAAAATCCACACTCAACAAAACTATCCAATCACTTATGCAAACAAAGACAAAAGAAAACTACAAATACCAGCAGTGATACCTCAAAGAATACAACCATCTACTTGGAAAAAAACAAGACTTGAATCACCAACCAATCTATTATACTACTATACACCTAGAAGTGCCATTAACATTTTATCAGCAGGCATGTCCACATTAAATATAAAAACCTCATTGGCACAAATACTCTTTCAAAGTAAACAATCAAAAACTAATCTATTAAGAACCTATGGTGAATATTTTGAGGGATTTAAATTGTGATCACTGACATCATTAGGATTTTGATCACTACCATCTTTACCAGATTTCAGAATTGCAAGTTCTTGAGAAGTAATAGAATTAGAAAAAAAGGAAAATAACAATCAGGAATTCAATTACCAAAACCCAATTTTTGAAAACCCAGAAATCAAAACCCCAAACATTCAAACTCAACAAAACCTGATTTTAAAAAATCTGGAAATTGAAACTCTGAATCTTCAAACTCTCCAAAATCAGAACAATTCAAACCCCAACATAATTAATCAACAAAACTTATCTCTAATAAATGTGATCAATAAGTCACTAATTAAAAAGATTTAACAGCCACAATTACCATATCAACAACAATTACAGCAACTATTCCAACAACTGCCACAACAACAACAACAAATGGCATATGCACCAATTGTTAAGATCAAAAAATTCACTGGCAAAGAAGATGACACTCAGGTGTAATTAAACAATATCGAAAAAGCCATTGCAACCAACAAATAGAATAATGCCAAAGTCATGTAAGCCATCCCATACTTTTTTCAGGATACTACCAGCTTATAATATTAAAGCTTGGCCAACAAACTTCAGGATTTCAATGCATTTAAGCTTGGGTTCTTACAATATTTCAGCAACAATAATAGTATTAATTGTCTAGCCAATACTTTTACTACCATCAAGCAAGGAGAAAATGAAGCAGTCACTACTTACTTAGGGCACTTTTACAGGAATTTGCACCAAATTCAGGCAATACAAGCTGATTATTTTACAGCACCACAAATTCTAAATCAATTTATCAGAGGCCTGTACAGTAGCATCTTCCAATGTGTATGCTTATTACATCTAATAAACCTTCAAGCCACAGTCACCTATGCCAAAGATTTTAAAGCCACTAAGTTAGAAGCCAACTATGCCCAAGCCATAAATTTAGTAATGAACAGATCATTTGACTTGGATTCCAAGCTGAAGCAATTCAGTAATTCAATCAACCAGAAATTAAAAAAATACTTAGTTAACAACAATCAGGCAATTTATCAACCTCCACAATAATGCAATAATTAAGGAAACTCCAATTATTTCCAAAATCAACCACATTCATTATTATCGACCAATTAACAGTGGCAACAGGAAATGTATGTTTGCCACTATTGTGGTAAACAAAAACATCTGCAATTTAAATATCACAAAAGGATAAGCAACTAATGATTAGGAAATCAGTATCAAAACTCTGATCACTGACTCCAAACTCAGAATTACATTAGTAATTAATTACCAGAACATTACCTACATTAACCACATTACACTCAAGTGATGCAGCCCATGTATCAAGCACTAATAATACAGCAACTATACTCACTTTTAATATATCAATCAGCAATACCTATAATATATTAACTACTGTAGTTACAACTAGTTTATCAACCTCAACCCATTCAAATACTATCACAAATAACTGTGTCCTATGGAAATCAGAAGCCAAAAATCATTCAACAAAACTGGAGATTGGTAATAGTTGTTCATCAACCAATCTCCAGTACATCCCAATAATTCTTAAAATCACATTTAAGAAATTCAGAAACTAGGTATGTCCAAAATCCGAGTTTTTAGAACTATTTAAGTCTTCTGGTTACCCTAGAAGATGTTTTATCCAACAACTTGAAAACAAACCATAAACCAATTACCTGTAACATTTCACCAGCAATTATTACCAACAATGAGTTGTTAGCAACAATTTTTTCTTTTGAGATCGAGAAACCAACTGAAATATCTCTTTTTAGTGGAGCTGTCTTTGATATAAAACTCATTACTATAATGTACATGGATGCCAAAGTTGATGGTCAGTCTATCAAACTGATTCTTGACAGTAAATTAGCAGGCAGCATCATCACATAACAACTTATGGACCAATTAGGTCACCAAGTTGATTGCACTACTAGCACCAGAATTATTATAGCCAATGGAGTAACCAAAACTCCTATTGGCAAAATTAACAAATTCCTTTTTAAAGTTAATGACATCATTATATTCATCAAAGTTTTGGTGATAGAAGCAACCCAATATCAAGCACTTGTTGGCAATGATTGGTTGTTTAAAACCAATGCAATGCTTGATTAGACCACACAAGAATTCCAACTCAGTCAGAAAGAACAACATATATGTGTACCAGTCACTTATAGTCACTTCAAAACTACTCACATCCCAGCACCACTGATTAAGTTCAAAAAAAAAAAAACCTACTTGGGAAGCCTACCAAGTTTCATGGACCAATGACAATCACAACAAACTACCACCCATACCCTTATAGAACAACAAAAGAAAGAGAAAGCAAAAAGAAGAACTTACTTGGAATAACAATCAAACATTGTGGACTGACAATGATCAGGACAAACTAACACCAATTTAGAAATGGGAAGAAACCAAGAAAAAAAAAGAAAAAGAGAAGAAAAAGAGCCATCACCAGCAACCATTACAAATTATACCCCATATACTTATATTCTATCACAACTATCTAATTATTGTTGACCAAAACTGGTGTGCATCAATTATGGCAAAAAATTGTTATTAATGGGCACATGCTGTGGCAACAATAAAGAATACTTTATGACAACAAAATTCTATTGTTGTTCTTGCATCTTCAAATGATTTAAATGACCAAAAAAACAAGGAAAATGGAATAACAAATCCTGTCTCATTTGTGGAACCATTTTGCCTGATGAAGGAATGTGGAATAACATTCCTTAACATGGAGGAATATACAATAAAACATGCCAATATACCATCTTAATAAACAACTGGATACACAAAAGAACTCTTATTGATGACATTTGGAAAAAAGTATTGCAACAATTGGAAGAATATTTTTATGACAAACATGAGATCTGAAGAATGGCAAGTGTGAAAGCAGAAGGTGCCACTACCAGTAAGCTGCTGGAAATTAAAAATAACTCACTTTTACTGTCTAAATCTGAATATATCCTCACTTTTGACATTTTTGGCAATGTTGAAAACAATCCTGAAGAATTTCACAAGCACTATTAACACCTGGCACCAACAAAAAAAGAACAGAAACAATACTTAGAAGAAATCAACACTTAATTATGTGACCACTATTTGATTTCATGTGACTTCCAATATTGTAATAAGTGTAATCTCATCTACAATCCACCACCATGCATAATCTACACAATTCCAGAGGAAGACAAACCAATCAACAGCTGCATATTTAAATTGGAATTACCATTCAAACTCCAAACAATATATTGTGCTCTCTGACCTTACCAAAGAGCAGAAATTAAGATAGTTCAGTAATAATAATGAAGATATTATGTCAAAATGCACACATGATACCAATGTAAAGTTTAATTTGAGATATTTGGGAAAAAATGTCATCAAATTAGAATCATATTCACACATCTGTATTGATCTAAAAGTAGCACTGAAAATTCCAGCAACAACAATGGTTCAGTTAACATCCAGAAATAATTTAGTGAAAAAAGAGATTAACATCAGAAGAGAAATAATTGATGCAGAATATATAGAAAATATTATTGCAATGCTATAAAATGACTCAGAAAAAGAATATATCATAGAGCCAAATAAAAAGATAGCACAGACAATATTTCTGTCTCTGATTAAAATAGCTCAATTAGTATTAGTAAGAAACAGAAAAAAATTAGGAATTACAGCTAAAGAGATACAAAGATTTGGATCCATGGGTAGAATAGATATACCAGTCAATATGGCAGAGAAAAAAATTGTTGACAAGAGAGAAATTATCTCTATCAATCAATTTTCATTCCATCATATGACTAGTACATGGTAGTTATAAAGAGAAAAGTAAAGAATTAAGTTCAGATTTTTAAGACAGAAGCAATACTTTGTGAATCAAAAAAGATTAGATTAGTCAATCTATACATACCAGCCAAGAACTATGATTACATCAAAATTCCCATTTACAACAATACAGGAGACATCATTGAGATACCAGAAGGAACCACTATTGGATATTTAACCACTGAAATTAAAGACCAACTGCCAAATACCATTCCAGATTTTCCACAACTGTGTGAATATGTAAATATCATATCTCAAACAATATATAGATAAGAAGAATATTATCTGCTCCAACCAGAACAATTGAAACAGATGAACTTGGAAAATCTAGACTCACTACAACATATGCAACTTAAGATATTACTCAACAATTTCAATGACATTTTTGCCAGCAAAAATAAATTTGGCAGAACTGATATTATCTAACATCAGATAAAAACTGAAGATACAATGTCAATTAAACAGAGAGCATACCAAGTACCACCAGCCAGCCATGAAATCATTCAACAAAAAATCAACTGGATGTTAAACAACAAGTTAATTCAACCATTAATGAGTTCATGGTTGTTACCAGGGTATTAATCCATAAAAAAAATGAGAAAATATGCTTTTGTGTGGATTACCAAAAACTTAATAGAGTAACAAAAGGAGATAGCTACCCAATTCCAAAAATCCAAGAACTTTTTGATGCTTTTGAAGAAAAGAAATGGTTCTCAACTTTAGACTTAGACAGTGTTACTGGAGGTTTTTGGTCTTTTTTTTTAAATGTTGGTAATGTTAATTTGCTGTGAATTCACGTTTCTAGAAAGTAGTTGGACTTCCAGTAACTGAATTTATCTTCAAATTATCTCCTATAATTTGAACTGCTGAGCTTATAAGTAGAATGACCAATTCTGTGCCAGTTACTTTGTGTAGTTATGTTGTAGTAAACATCAACTCTTTCCCAGGAATTGCTCATCTGGAAGCTCACTAAAATGTGTAGTTACTTTACTGTGAAAGTCAACTCTTCTACAGAAATCTTGTCTGTAGGCTACCTTAATGATTGTAATAAGAAAATAAAAGAAAATAAAAAAAATATAAAAGAAATAGAATTTTATTAAGGGAAACGTTTTCTATCCAGGCCTAGAGTCATTAACAGTTTATTGAAATTGGTAGCTAATTAATTTCAAAACGTTAGTTGTGTTGAGGAAATTTCAAGTGTAATAATTTAAGAATTTGGTTTTTGAATATTTAATTTTTATTTGATTTTGTAAAAGGTGATTTGTTTCAATTAAGATATCTAAAGTAAGATACTATGGTAAGATACTATGCAAAAATATATTTTTTTGAAGAAAAAAGCTCTTCTTTTATACAACTTGTTGTAGTACTAGTCTTTGAACTTGCACTTTTCTTTTTTCTATAATTTGGGTGAACTAAAGATATATTTCAGCAAACTACAAGTTATTTCTACAAATTATTGATTATTTTAGCGATTTTTTCATTAATTTCGGCAAATTTTGACTATATTAAATAGTTCAGGGTATTGTGTAATTTAATTATCTTAATTTCTATAGTACAAATTGGATTATTGATTGAGTAATAATATTTGATAATTTGGCTAATTAATAAGTGATAATCGAAATAATAATAATATGTTACTTAATAATAAGAATTATGAAAATAATTTCATGTTAATTAATAGCTAAAATTCTACTGGTAACATAATCTTCTTCTCAAGACTGAGCTCCGTTGAAGTCCAAGCACTATCTGTGATGTCAAGATAGTGGTCCAAAATAATTGAAGTGATTTGGTCTGAAAATTGTTGAAATTTCAGTTCTGTGAGTTTGCCAATATATTAAACTTTTATTGGTTGCAGTATTGGATTTTGTAGAACATTTTCACAAGTATTGAACAAATCATAGAATCTAAAAGCTGCTCTAAGCTTGTAGCAAGTGTTTGTTGAGCCAGCTGCTGCCTTAAATTCATTGTGAATTTGTTTTTATACAGTCTTAGGAGTGATGTTGGTTGCTTCAAATTCCAGTTTTCATTCATAAAGTGTTTTTCCAATATGAAAATATCTATATATAGAGATATATTCATTGTTCTGTTCATTAAGGAATAGAAGTTTTTGTTGTAATGTGGCATTTGGTAGGGTGTCAATAAAGGCAATTAAAAGATTTTCTTTCAATACTTGCTTCAAAAGTTCTGGTAATCTATTTCCAGAGTGACTTCTTGTTTTTTTTCTATAGGAGTGATAGTTCTGAGAATTATTTACTACTGGGGCTGTGGTTTTTTTCTGAATGTAATTAATTTGACTTCCATTAATTGTTATGGATAAATCAGGAAGTGTTTTCAAGGTTAACATTAATTTTTGGGATATTTGTTGAATATTTCGGGAAATAATCATGATAAAATGACTAATTAATAAAGAAAAAGAATAAAAAAATTTATTTTTGGATATAAAGTTTTTATTTGTTTTTGGTTTGAATGTTTCTTGTAATTATTTACTATTTTTGTTTTATATTTTGTCTATATTTTTAAAGAGATTATTATAAATATTAAATTAAGTGTTCAAGTTTTGTTGTTTTATTATAACTATTGGTTCTAAATTTTGGGGAATATCTTCAGGATTAACTAAAGGGGAATGTGTACCAATTTGTGGAATTAATGGTTCAGAATTGTTTCTGGAATAATAGTGTTTCAATCTATCTCCATGTGCAACTTTTACTAGTACTTTGTTATCAAGTCTTAACTTGTATGATCCATTGCCTAAAATTTCGTGGATATAAAATGGTCCATCCTATTTATGTTCAAATTTTCCACTCCATTGTTTTTTAGCCTTAGTTCTGTGTAAGAGAACTTTATTCCCAACCTTAAATTCATTGGTAACTGGTGGCAGTTTGTTGTCATGTTTTTTTTTTTGTAGGGCTTGTTCAATATGAGTGGCTGCTATGTGTCTCTTTTCTTTTAATGTGCTAAGAAGAGTGTAGGCTCTTTTTTGGAGTGTTTCTTGGAAGTTTTTTTCATTAATTGGTTGTACTTGATATGTTTTCACTGTGAAATTAATTGGTAATATTGCTATCCTTCTATAAGTAAGATCAAATAATGTGTGTTTTGTAGTATCTTGTTTTAGTGTTCTGTATGCTATTAACACTGATGAAATAAAGATATCCTATTCCTACTCAAAATCTGTTGAGACTTTGGCTAAAGATTCACACAATGTTCTGTTGAAATGTTTTACAAGTCCATTTGTTTGAGGATGATAAGGTGATAATAGAGGTCTTTTGACATTGAATTGTTCACAAATTTTTTGTATCAAGTTGTTTACAAAATGTGTTCCTTAATCAGATAAAAGTTCAATTGGGCATCCATGTCTACAAATAATGTCTTCATAGATAAAATTTGCCACTGATTTTGCATCTGCTCTTTGGATGACTCTAGCTTTAGGCCATTTGGTAAGATAATCTACTGCAACTGCAATATAACAATTTCCTTGAGTTGTGATAAGTAATGGTCCAACTAGATCAATTCCAACTCTGTTAAAAGGTTGTCCAACTTTGATTGGATTTAAAAATTTTGTGTGGTGAATTCTTTCTCTTTTTTGACAACTATCACAAGATTCTATATATTATCAAATGTTTTTTTGCATGTGAGGCCAAAAATAATGTTCAAGAGTTTTTTGAATTGTTCCATCTCTTCTCAAGTGTGCTGAAGACGGATTTGTGTACATGTTGTATAAAATTGTTTCTTTTTTCTTTTCTTGTACTAATCTGAATGATTGATTTAGATTTTTGCGATTTTTATAATAAATTTTGTTGTGATATATGAAATATTGTTTTGATTGGTGTTGTAAACAATGTTTTTTACCTGAAAACCAATTTTCTGGCATGGTAAAGGTTTCCAAATAGTTTTTAAGATTGCTGTAGTTTCTGAAATTCATTGTTGTTTGGTTATTTTGTTAGTAGGTTGGTAAGTTGTGGTGGAATTGTTGTTGGTATTAATCTTGTCTTATTCTTGAAAGGCTATCAACATTGGTGTGTAGTTTTTCTGGTTTGTGGTGTACAATATATCTATAGTCTGCTAGGAAGTTATTTTATTGAAACTGTTTGGCACTTTGTTCAGTTTTCTTTTTATTAAGCCATTTGAGACCAATATTGTCAGTTATAATGTTAAATTCTTTTCCATTCTTCAGATATTGTTGAAAATGTTTAAGAGCCAGATGACTGCAGCCACTTCTAATTCAGTTGAGCCATATTTGAGTTCTGTTGGTTTGAGTGTTCTACTAGCATAAGCAATAACTTGTTTTTGGCTATTTTCATCCAATTGTGATAGGATGGCACCAAAAGCTATGTGTGAAGCATCAGTGGCTAGTTGGAACCATTTGTTAAAGTCTAGGTAAGCAAAAACTGAGGCTATTATCAATCTTGTTTTGAGGATTTCAAAAGCTTTTTGTTGTTCTTCTGTCCATTTGTATGGCACATTTTTGTTAGTAAGATAATTGAGTGGTTTGGCAATTTCTGAGAATTTTTTAATGAATTTTCGATAGTAGAAGACTAATCTTACAAATCCTCATAGCTCTGTAGTATTTTTGGAAGTTTAGAAGTTTTTGACAGCACTGATTGTTCTAGGATTTGGTTTGACTCCATCTTTGCTCACAATGTGTCCAAAAAAGATTAAGCTTGTTTTTCTAAAGTGAC
Organism: Geosiphon pyriformis; assembly: GCA_016748015.1. Taxonomy (NCBI): domain Eukaryota; kingdom Fungi; phylum Glomeromycota; class Glomeromycetes; order Archaeosporales; family Geosiphonaceae; genus Geosiphon; species Geosiphon pyriformis. The sequence goes on along the minus strand of JAAOMT010000261.1, from coordinate 52,161 downwards.
ATTTCTCAATATTTAATTTTAATTCTGCTTTCTATAATTGTTGAAAAACTTCTCACAGGTAAATAAGGTGGGCTTCAAAGCTCAGTGAGTATACATTAGTGTTATCAAGATAGACAACTACTGATTGCCACAAGAGTCTTTCATATACAACATCTATGAGTTACTGAAATGTTGCTGGTGCATTGCAGAATTCAAAAGACATAACATTGAACTCATAGTTTCTTTCTTGAGTGGTGAATGCTGTTTTGGGTCTATTTTTTGGGTCTATTTTGACTTGACAGTATCCACTTTTCAAGTCTAAAGTTGAAAAGAACTTGGCTTTTCCTAAAGCATCTAGCATGTTATCAATTCTTGGAAGAAGATAAACATCTCCAATTGTAATGCTATTCAATTGTCTGTAATTAACACAGAATCTGATTTTTCCGTTTTTCTTTTTAATTAAAACTACTGGTAAGGCCCATGGACTTTTTGATGGTTGAATTAATCTATTATTGAGCATTCTTTGGACTTTTTCTCTGATAAATTGGTGGCTGGCAGATGAAACTTGATAGGCTTGTTGTCATTTTGGTGAAGCATCTCCTGTGTGGATCTGATGTTGAACAATATCAGTTTTTCCCAGATCATTGTTGTCTTTTGCAAATATATTTGCAAATTCAGTTATCAATTGTTTCAATTGTCTTTGTTGTTGAGATTCTAAGGGACCTATGTTGATTCAAGAGAGTTTTTCTTCTAAAAGGTAGTAGTTTTCAGTGGTGGAAATGATATTTAGATTTGGGAGTAGAGTGTGCCTTACAATTTCGATGAAATTAGAGACAATTTAAGGGTTTTCATCTTGAAAGATATTGCTGTATATGATTCCAATTTCTAATTTGTTTAATAAGACAATAGAATAATTATTGGGGTTGTAGAATATAACTCAAAATTTTTTCATTTTTTTGGGAATATAAACGTTTAGAATTGAGATTTCATGCTTCAAACAGATTTGTTCATTGGATTCAAAGATTTATTGGGTAGTGGTGGGTTTTGAGCAAGTGTAAATTTCGTAATGTTCTCTAAAAAGTGAAATGGTAATTAGTTGGAGAAGTTGAAGAATCTGGTAAGATTCATTCTGTGTATTGAGAGCTATGTTTACTGGTACTGTAAATCGTCCAATTGAACCAAAACCTTGAGTTTCTCTTTCACTTTTTCCCAATTGTTCTCTGTTCTTTACTAATTGTAAACCCAAAATGTTGATTAAGAGTAAGTAAATTGCTTGGGCAATTTTCTTAGCATGTTTAATCTTAAATAGTTTGTCTGTTTCATTCTGTAACATGATAATAATGTTTCCAGTATATCCTGCATCTATGACTCCTCCTCTAATGTTGATTCCTTTGCTTGCCAATAATGATCTGTAATTTGAACTATTGCTCCAGGTGGAATTTCAAGAGCAATTTTAAGATTGATTTTTGTCAAGAACTTTGGTTGGAGAACCAAGGTGTCTTTGCCAGGATATCTGAGGTCATATCCTGCATCAATTTCGTGGGCTTTTTCTGGTTTTATTCCTTGCCCATTGTTGTCAAAGTATTTGAGTTGTATAGCAGACTGGTTTTTAATAAAATAGATTGGTGTTGTTGTGATTTTTTTCTTTGTTTCAGGTTTCCCAAATTCGATTTCTTCCTGGTCATTTTTACTGGGTAAGAGAATGCTAAAAGCATAGCATTCTGGACACCATTTGTCATCACAAGGCATGATGTATTCTTTACATAATTGAATGTTTATTTGCTCTAATTGTTAAATTTGAGCTTCTTGGGTTGAATATGTGTGACTTGCAATTTGGTGGTAGGTTTCTACTTCATCTTTATAATCAAATCCAGCTAATTCTGTGGTATATTCAATGTATTCAGCTTCTTTCATTTGGTGGACATCTTTTTGTGTGGCTCCATTAATTAATGCCATTGCTAAGTCAAAAATCATTTCAGCATCATGAGGGTAGTGGTAGAGTTTATTGAGAGTACTGTTGTATGCTGCATCAAATGGTGTTTTTCTTCTGACTTTTTCCGAAATTGATAGAGCATATTGACAGGTTTGATCACATACTTTTCTTCTCATTGCAACATCAATTCAGTTGTATTCTTCTGGTAGCATATTTTCACAAGTAAGACAAGGTGTGTTGTCCCATTTTCCACTTCTCTTTGGAAATCCAAATCATTCTTTATGGCATGCTTTGCAGAAGTAGCAAGTGCAAGTTTCATATTTCTCTTCTAGAGAAATACAGACTTCCATAGATAAAAACTTCTTTTTGCAATCTTTGCATTTTAGTGAAATGTATGATGGTTCTTTTCATGATTCTGGTATGGAATATCTAACTTTCTTCCATCCTCTTGATTCTTCAAAAATCTCTTGTTCTGTTTCTTCAGCCCAATTGGATGTTGATTTAAAAGCCATGTAGGTTTCAGTGAGTAGCATTTCTTTCTTCTCTTCAAATTCAAATACTGAGGCTTTTTCTAATTGTTTGTTGAAAGTACCACAAGTAACAGGTACTATGGTGTATTGTTCTTGATATGAGATTTTTAATTCCTGAGTTTCCCAGTTCAAGTTTGCATTGGCCTTAAGAAGCCAATAATTTCTGACCAAAGCTTGATATTGGGGTGCATCTATGACTAGAACTTTGACTGGAATGGTGATTTTATCAATAGTGAATAGGAAATTGTCAATTTTTTTTACTGGTGTCTTTTTCATACTATCTGCTGTAACAATTACAGTTTGGGCTGGTCTGTCAACAGTTCTTTGAAGATGTTGTATTAACTGGTAGGTAATAATACTTCCAGCTGATCTACTATCTAAAATTAGTCAAATGGGTTTTTTTTCTACTGTAGCTTCAGTGTACATGGCAGTGATAGCTTTTTGTTCATTAGCTGCTGTATTACTAAGCAAAAATGGTGATTCATTGGCTTTAAATTTGAATGAAAATATATCTAAAAGGTTAGCATTTTGGGCAATTTGGGCTGATAGAATAGTGTTGTTGTTGGAAGGATTTGATCTTGGTGCTGTAACTTCATCTTCAGAAAGTGCAGTTTGTTGAAAATCCGATTTTTCAGACATTGTAAGATAACTGGATTGAATGTGATAGTGATTGGGTCTTTGCTGACCAGAATTTCGAGGAATCAACTGGTTATTTGGGTTGATTCTGTTGTTGTTATTCTAAAATTGATTTTGGAATATGAATAGATTATGTTGAACCAATCTTCTGGCTGGTACTTAATATTGTTGAGTGAATGGTGTCTGATATTGCTGAATTGGTAAAGATTGCTGATATTGTTGCTGTATTGGTTGTAGAACTGGTTAATAGTAACTGTTTTGATTTTGTGGTCTTGGTAAATAATAAGTTGGTGGTAGAAGTTGGTAATAAGATTGTTGTGGTAAAGGATAATGTTAATTACTTCTGTTTTGTTGGTCTCTCTGTAATTTCCTACAATCTCGTTTCCAGTATCCTGAGATCCCACAATAATGACAACTTTGAGATTGGTTGTTGGATGGTAATCCAAAGTTGTTTTGGTTGCATTATTGTGGTGATTAATATCTTTGGGGTTGCTGCTGTTGTTGTTGGTTTGTAAAGTAGTTTTCAACCTTTTTTGTGAGTTGGTCTATTTTCTCTTCAGCTGCTGAGCTGGTTTTTCCAATAGTTAAGTTTACAAGTTTGGTGTAGTTTGCTTCTTCCATTGCCATTTCATAGTTTTTTGCATGTCTAATGGCAGTTGCTAAGTCTGCTGGTACATGTGGACAGACTTTTTTAATCAATTTGTCTTTTAGTCCTGCTATAAACTAATCCAAAATCTGGGCATCAGAATAGTAGTCATTGGTTTCTAATTGTCAAATTTGTCAAAGAAGTTTGTTGAATCTCCCAAGATAAGTCATAATAGTCTCAAATGTTTCTTGTTTAATATTGCAAAAGCAATTGCGGAGAGTGATAGAGGTATTGTTGTCAGTGAATTGTTGTAAGAAAGCATCTTTGAATGCTTGCCAGTTTTCAAAAAGTTCTCCTAAATTTTCAAACTATTCTCTTGCAGTTCTTTGGAGGAAGTATGGGATTGCTTTGAGCATTTTTGCTGCAGTCCAACCATTTGCATCTCCTGTTTTTTGAACTTTTTCAAGCCATTCTTGAAGACTGGTATTATTATCTTTACCAGTAAATTCTGGAATCTTTGCAATATAAGCAGTTGAGTTTCTTCACTTTCCAGACTCTCTGAATGATTACTTTTGTTTTTCTGTAAGTAATCAATAATATTGGCACTTGTTAATATTGGTTCCTGCTATTGAGTAGGATTTCTAGGTGACTAAAAATCTTCTGGTCTGAAGAAACAATTAAGTGGTGAACTTAGTGTTTGTGGCTGAGCAAGTGAAATTGGAAATGGTGTAATAAAAAGTGGTAATTTGACACTGGTTCCTTGTTCAGGTGTTTACAAATGTTTAGCAGTTGTCTTTTGTAGTATTGGAGTGTTTGGAGTGGTTTTTGAGTATTGTTTCAATTTTTGTTTGCCTTTGTTGCTTGTTTCTGTCTCTGATTCAAAGTCAATAGAGTATTGAGACTGTACTGGGTATTTTTTTTCACAATACTCAATAATGTTAAAATTAAGTTCTTGAAAATAGGTAGCAAGTGCTTCACTGTTTAGGTTTTCTGTTCCCAATTGTGAATAGTATACTAAATTATTGTAGAGGTTGTTTCTGACTTTTGAAATGTTGTAGTTTCCAAAAAGATAATTGTTGATGTGGTTTTCAATGTATTGGTATACTGATTTCTTGATAACTTCAATTCCGTCTGGGATGTTGAATCTTTGCTTGCAGTGGGTGTAAATTAACTGATAATACTCTAGTGTTGTTGTGTTTGATGTGATTACCACTTTGAATTTTGTTGTTGCTGTGTTATTTCCGTGGGAGAGCACCAAATGTTACCAGAGGTTTTTGGTCTCTTTTCTTAAATGTTGGTAATGTTGATTTGCTGTGAATTTACGTTTCCAGGAAGTAGTTGGGCCTCCAGTAATTGAATTTACCTTCAAATTATCTCCTATAATTTGAACTGCTGGGCTTATAAGTGAAATGGCCAATTCCGTGCCAGTTACTTTGTGTAGTTATGTTGTAGTAAATGTCAACTTTTTCCCAGGAATTGCTCATCTGGAAGCTCACTAAAATGTGTAGTTACTTTACTATGAAAGTCAACTCTTCTACAGGAATCTCGTCTATAGGCTACCCTAATGATTGTAATAAAAAAATAAAAGAAAATAAAAGAAATATAAAAGAAATAGAATTTTATCAAGAGAAACGTTTTTTATCCAGGCCTGGAGTCACTAACAGTTTATTGAAATTGATAGCTAATCAATTTCAAAACGTTAATTGTGTTGAGAAAATTTCAAGTGTAATAATTTAAGAATTTGGTTTTCAAATATTTAATTTTTATTTGATTTTGTAAAGAGTGATTTGTTTCAATTAAGATATCTAAAGTAAGATACTATGATAAGATACTATGAGAAAATATTTTTTTTTGAAGAAAAAAGCTCTTCTTTTATACAACTTGTTGTAGTACTAGTCTTTGAACTTGCACTTTTCTCTTTTCTATAATTTGGGTGAACTAAAGATACATTTCGGCAAACTACAAGTTATTTCTACGAATTATTTTTCATTAATTTCGGCGAATTTTGATTATATTAAATGGTTCAGGGTATTGTGTAATTTGATTATCTTAATTTCTATAGTACAAATCGGATTATTGATTGAGTAATAATATTTGATAATTTGGCTAATTAATAAGTAATAATTGAAATGATAATAATATGTTACTTAATAATAAGAATTATGAAGATAATTTCATGCTAATTAATAGCTAAAATTCCACTGGTAACAACAGTAATTACTGGCAAGTAGCCATGAAACCAGAAAATAAAGAAAAAACAGCTTTTACAACTTGAAAAGGAAATTTTGAGTTTGAAATAATGCCATTTGGCTTGATGAATGCTCCAGCAACATTTCAATAACTCATGGAAATTGTCTATACCAAACTATTATGGAAATTAGTAGTTGTATATCTGGATGACACCAACATGTTTTTCAAAACATTTAATAATTATTTATACTATCTTTAACAAGTATTTGAAAGACTAAGAAGAGCTAGATTAAAATTAAATGCAAACAAGTATTTCTTTAAAAAAACTAAACTCAAGTTTTTGGAGCATGTTGTGAGCAAAAATAGTATCAAAATAGATCCAGATAAGATTGAGATTGTTAAAAACTTTTCAGTATTAAATAATCTTATAGAATTAAGAGCATTTTTGGGATTTGCTGAATACTACTGCCACTTTATCAAAGACTTTTCTAAAATAGCTCAACCATTACACCAACTCCAAATAAAGAACACCAAATACAAATGAACTGAAACCCAACAAAAAACCTTTGACATACTAAGAAGAAAACTTATTCAAGTCCCAGTATTAATTTATCCAGATTACAGCAAACCATTCATTATTACTACTAATGCATCTGGTCAAGCATTAAGAGCTATACTATTTCAGAAAAAACCAGATGAATGAGAACACCCAATAGCTTATGTCAGCAGAAGCTTAAGTTTAACTAAAAAGAACTATATAATTCCAGCACTAGAACACTTAGCTATCTATTAGGCTGTTATCAAATGAAAAAAATACTTGAGTCAAAAGTTTAATGTTTACACTAATTATAAAGAATTGACTTCAATTCAAAAGCAAAAATTTGGAGATAATTGCTATGCCAGATGAAAAATAGAACTTTCATTGTTTAATTATACAGTACATTATAAAAAGGGAAAAGAAAACAGAAATGCTGATGGTTTGTCATAAATGAAACAAATCTAAAAACATTTTAAACCAAAAATATAACAAAAAATAAATATATAAAAGTATCAACAACTCTAACATTATATTAATATCCAGCAGTTCAAAAAGAAATTATCTTCAAAAAAATGAAGCCATATCAAACAACAATCCAAATACTTTATTACTTACCAAAATATACTTTATTGGAAAAACAGAAAGAATTCAGATCAACCAACCAGAGTAATTACAGAACTGGAGAAAGAAACAATATTATTTAACATGCACTCAGACCCAACAGCAGGACATTTTCATAAAGAAACAACCATAAAAAGAACCAGAAAAAAATATTATTGGCCATTAATATATCCAGACATCATCTAATATGTTCAAAATTGTAATACTTGTCAAAAAAGAGGAGAAACAAGACCAAGTAAACCATTAAAACCAATTAAAGTAGGACAACCATTTAATCACATTGAAATTGATTTAGTTGGACCATTAACCATAACCAGCAGAGGCAACAGATACATTACAGTAGTCATAAAGTATCTTACTAAGTGGCCAAAAACAAAAGCCATTCAAAGAGCAGATGCAGAATCCATTGTTAAATTTGTTCATCAAGATCTAATTTGTTAATATGGATGTCCAAAAAAACTATTATTAGATCAAAGAACTTACTTTGTAAATAGAATATTAACAGAATTAAGTCAAAGATTTGGAATCAAAAGATCATTATTATTACTATACTATTCACAAACCAATGGGTTAGTTGAAAGATTTAACAGAACATTATATGAAGCAATTGCCAAAATTAGCCAAGAAAACCAGAACAAATGAGATTTGTTTATACTATTAGTATTATTTGCTTATTAGACAATGAAGCAAGACACTACACAAACAACACCATTTGAATTAGTATACAGTAAAACAGCAATATTACCAGTTGAAATAGAAGTCAAAACATATCTAACAGAACCAATAACAAAAGAAAATTTTCAAAGAACATTGTTGAGAAAAACATATGACTTAATGAAAACACTAGAAAACAAATGGTGAAGAGCAGCTGATAACATCCAAAAATCACAAAAAAAACAAAAAAAAAGACACAATAACCAATTACCAGATAAACCAGTCGAATTCAGAATTGGAGACAAAGTACTTTTATATTATATTAAAGTAGAAAAACAATAGAGTGGAAAATTTGACCTCAAATGGAACAGACCATTTCACATAGAAAAAATTCTAGAAAATGGAGCTTATAAATTAAGGTTGAACAACAAAATTTTAATTAAAACAGCACATAATGATTAACTGAAACCATATCACCATATGGTGTCATCACTTATCAGTAATATTCCACAATTAAAAGTACAAAGAATACTAGTCCAACCAGATAAGATTTTACAGAATTTAGAACCAATCATTATCATTGATACCAACACATCAAATTAAACAACTAGAAGAATATAAAAACATGGTAGATGTGACAAAAAACATCAGAAAAATAGAAATTACTGACAACATTTACTTGTTAGCACAACAACTCTTTCAACTAATTTAACAATAAAATATGGAAATTATTATCAACCAACAAACTATTTAATACAAAGATATCAGAAAAAGACTCCAATACAAAGTACAGAGGAAACCAGAAAACACTATTAACAAAATAATACTAAAAGTAAAAGTGGCAATAGAAGAACCAACAAGAGTCACACCATATCAAGAATTAACCAAAGAAACTTAAAATTGGTAGATACAAGAATTTCTAAAGAATTTTTGTTATTTCCACTTGGGACAACACTTAAATATTCAGAACTTATATATGGATTAGACAAAGTGATTATTTGACCCAAAAATATTATAACGACTGAAACAATTTGTGAGAAAAAACAATCTAACCACATAAGCACAAGCCATCTATTGACTACAAATCAGATTTCAAGACCAACCTGAAATCTTACTCAATCCAGCAATGGACTCCATTACTATTAACCAAATAAGAAAAATAACCAATGCCCAATTTGAAAAATTACAGAACAAGATAACACAAGTAATTCTTGAAAAAGAAGTTCAAGAAATACTCAAAGATGGAGAATTAAAATTAGGAGATCTTAATAGAGCTTAATATTAAAAAGAAGAATATAATGTTATTTATAGAATATAAGAAGTATATTAGCATATAAATTAGCCAATCAGAAGTAGCCATAGCAAATATGGAATTCCAGAATTTTTTTAAAGGAATTGCAGGATTCCAAGAATTTCAGGATTTTTATATAAGAAATCACAAGATTTCAGAATTTCAGGATTCCTCTCAAAGAAATTGCAGAATTCCAGGAATTGCAAGATTTCTGGTGTGAAGAATTAAAGAATTGAGAAATTTCAATTATGTATATATAATGATAGCATTAGAAGTAAAAAAAAAGAATCTTGCAGTTTAGATTTAATTTAAGCAACCTTTTTATTCACAAATATCAATAAATAACTATTCACTATCTCAATTTATTCTTCACTATTAACACTTTATGTTGATAGTAACTGATACTTAACCATGCTGGAACAATAGCTCTTAATTACAGCTATTGATAGGATATTAATATTTATTGTCTTGGCTTATTTCTTTAATTTTCTTTTATTTTCTTTTGTTATTTCTTGTTGTTAACTAATTAACTAAAGAATAAAGTGTTGAGTTATCAATGTCAAGAATAACCTGGTAAAAGACCCCAAAGAAAGGATATAAAGTTTGATAATTTAAGAATAGCTTACCAGAAAGGCATCTTTGCCAGATTACCAGCCACTATGCTGAGAAAAAAATTTGATGGAATTGCGATTCTGAGAGGCTACTGAGACACTATTGAATCTCTGTCTACTATACAAAAAACTTCAATTCAAACCTTCAGATTTCAAAGACCTTTAGATACAAACAACCTTCAAATATTACTGACATTCTTATATTAATTGAGCACCAAGTTACAGGTTTGTTATTTGCTTTGAGACCCCAAATAATTACCTATAACACCATCTTAGAATCTGCAAATTTAAGAACTAATAATCAAATAAACACCTAAAAATATCTAAAGCATTAAAAAATACAATAACTAAAGCCAATTTTTTTTTAAACTATACTTGTTTAAAAAATTTTAAACCATATAAAAAAAAATAATGCAAAGCTTTATTGAAACTTTTTCTGACTACTATATCTTATTTATAATACATATTTAATGATATAAAACTAAATTATAATTGATATTTAATTATGAATTGTAAGATAACTGACATTAAATAAGAGAACTGTTTATATGTAATTGCTTTTTTTAATACTACATTGACAAAAAACCTAATATTAAAATAAGCTTAAGCTAAACTGGATTTAAAAAAATTTTTAATTAATAAAAAAATTCCCAAATATTTGTGCAATTTACTTTTTTTTGCAATTGAAATTAGCAAGTTATTAATTATAAGTAATACAGTTTTAATACTTTGGTTAATAAAAATAGCCATAGTTTTTTTATTATTAATTGAAATATTATTGATATCAAAAAACTTATTAGTAATGTTTAAAATATATTAAGTAAAAGTTTGGCTATTTCTAATCTAAATTGTATTATTAATAAAGATATTTGTAACAAAAAAGATGTTTTTTCTTTATTATTTTCTATTCTGTTAGTTTTGGCCACAAACTTAATATTAAATTGATATTTACATAAGTGTTTATGTTTTTTAATCTTACATAAAAAAAGATTATAAAAATTTATCCAAAGAAAAAAAGAAAAAATCTTATTTTAATCTAACTTATCATGTATTTTGTAATTATTAAAAAGCCCAAAATTTGTTATTATCTTATTGATTTTGTTCCTATATATATTGTCAAAAAACTTAATAAACCAGTGTTATGGGATGGTTTTCTTGTTATATTTAATTGCTGATATCCCATTTTAATTGCAATCAGTCTTTCGTGAGTTTCTCAATTCTATTTGTGTGATAATGTCACTGTTATACTGAAGGCTTTCTTTTTAATGTTGCGATACAAGTTATTCTTCAATTCCTGATTGTTGTGTGTGTTTATGTACTCCTTCTCAGAGGCTGAACTGAAATCTACCCACTATCTGGGGTCTTCTCTAAGGCTATCTTTGCAATTGCCTGATATGTTTCTCTAATCTAAAAACACAAAATGTTAATAGTCTTTAGCACTTTTTCTAATTCTTACAATAAAGCTTTTATTAATTAGTAACAATGTGAATAATCTTGATCAAGGATTATTCTTCCAAGGGATTTAGTTGATGAATGTTAGTTTTATTCAATAAATAATACAAGTAAGTTTCTTAATACTTTGGGTTGTAATAATTCAGTTTTAAATATTCTTTTTCATTTCTTTTTAATTTAAAGGTTTCTTGAGATATTTAATTTGAAAGTATGATTTAAAATGAAGTTTGTTAGATAAAATTGGATCTATTGCTTGATAAGTTATGATTTTTATTACTTGTTTGTTTTTTCCCAATATTAAAGCTACTGTATATATACATGTTTGTAGTTCTATAAGAAAACACATTGTAATACTTTCTTTTTGATATTTCAATCTGGTGTTTGCTGCTATCACCAGTTGGTGTTGGCTGCTATTGTAAACTGGTGCTTGCTACTATCACAAGATGATGTTTGCTACTATGTTAATCATTATCTTTCTAAGATTATTACTGCGCTATATTATGATTGAATAGTTTATATTATTTTTATAATTCTTTTGCTAAATTCTTAAACCATAACACCAGTTATATATTTTAATGTATTATAAGTTAGTTTTCAGATAATAACATCTCATCAAATTATAAGTTTTATGCATATTTTACAAGATTAATTAAAGCTTACTATTTTTTTTCAGAGTATTTTTAACAATTAACCCAATAGCAAAAATAAGAGGCTGAATTAACATATCTTTTAACACTAAAAAATTATTACTGTAAAAAACATTGAATTGCTATATGTTAAAGAGATCTAATTAAAAAAAATTTTAAACAAAATTTTTCTGGTTGTTTTAATTAATACAATTGGTTAAGTGTTTATTAAAATATCATTTCATTTATAAAACTTGGGAATTATTGAAACTCACATCTTTTTTTAAAGAGCTAAAACATTGTCTAAAAACAAATAAAAATTCAACAAAACCAAAAAGCACTTCATAATAATATTATTACAATGCTTTTAAAGCTTATTTAATATTTTAAACAGTCTAACAGCTTTGCTATTAGGTAAATTATTAACTATTAGCATTAGTTTTTCTATGTTAATCTTTTTTATTATACCAAAAAAAGCATATATTAACAAAACCAAAGATTAAATGTCTTTAAAAACATAAACTGTTTCTATATTCAATTTTTTATAATTTTATTAATCTTAAGTTTTATTTTATCTAAATTTATTACTAATTATTTTTAATTACCAAGTAATTCAAACCAATTTTAATCATATATTTTTTGTTAAAACAAAAATTTTTCATATGTTTTTTAATTGTTTTTTTAATAAAAGCATTTTTAGATGTTTTTTAATTTATAATACTTAAATTTTTTATATTTTTTCTTGTTTATTAATAAATGTCTAATAATATCTATTACTTTTATATCATCTTGAATTATGTTGATAACTTTAAAAGTCTTAGTACTATTAATAGTTAAACAAGTTTTGATAAGATACTTAAATTTCAAAAGATTTTCTGAGTTTAATTTCTTAATAATTTTAACAACAAACAGCTTTAATTTAAAAAACTTTGACAACTACTTGTTTTTTGAACAATTATATTTATTATATCAATACTTTGAAAACATTATATCAACAGAATACACTAAAATCTTTTTTAATACTTTTTATATTATATTTAAGTTATCAAAATTTTCTGTTTGCTTAAACATTTTTGATATTACCAATAATTTAGTAAAAGAACATTTCTTAAAATACACTTATTTAATTTTATTTACATCTTTTATCTTGAACTTTTATTGATTTTTATTGGTTTGCTTATAAATATTATTAAAATAAGCATTTAAAAAATCACTCAAACTAACTACAACTGAAATTGCTTTGTAATTTGTATCAAAAAACTCAGACATAATATTGATTCTATAACTTGTGACTGTAAATATTAGATTATTATTTACAAAAATGTAATCTATAAACTTTTTGATGTTTTTTTTTTTTTTTATATTTAACGAGTGAGGTCCAAACACAACCTAATACTATACATCAAAGAAATGATCTAAACTAAGTGTAAATTATGCACTTTCTACACATGACCAGCCACTTGGGCCAATCAGAACAATATTATGCAGCTATATAAACTGAAACTGGATTTGCGGAAGCCAAAACAAATACCAAAACCATCAGCAATGCCAAGCAACTTAACCACACCAGCAAAAAACCTTGAAGCCAAACCAAAGACTGAGATAAGAGTTGAACTATCAAGTAGAATCAACTTATTCTTCTCCATGTAAGCACAATGCTTAGCACAAACTGACTAGATATCAGTTCTAAAAGCAAGACTGAAAGAATGCACAAATTTGACAATCTTCAAACTGACAACCTTGAGATTGCAAAAGACGGAAACAGCTTTGCAAAACCAGTTATCAAAAACAAAACCTTTATAAAGAGCTGTGAACACAGAAGGATCAGAGACACAGGAAGACAACAGCTGCAATACACCCAAAGAGAAATGAGAAAGACCAAAGACCATTTTCCAGGAGCTTATATGAGATTCCAATAAATACCACCAAGCAGATTTATTAACTTCACAAGAAAATACATGATCCGACACCTTCACCTTACCACAATATAAGCACAACACACTAGGATACAGCCTACTATAAAGACACTTCCAAACAGCAATCAGCAGCCAGTAGTACAAAGTTTTCATAAAATAAGTGTGTGTATCAGCCAAGAGTTTGCTGGTGAAACTGGCAGTTATATGCAAATCAAAATGTTACACCAATGATAAGCAAAGCCAATTAACCTCTGAGAGCAAACAACTAGCCAAAAACTTAGAACCAGACTCAACTTCCCAGTGCATACAACAAACTGAACGATAAATATTATGAACAAAATGTCTGAAATTGCCAGAAACAATCCCACCATTGGCAATCAAAAAATGTTCATCCAGATGAGGAGGAAAGTGCTACTTAGAAAGAGAAGCAGCACCAGCAATTGTGTTAGCACATTCATTACCTGAGATGCCAGAGTGACTCTTTACCTTATGCCAGCTGATTTCCAAATTCTTACTGTAAATAGCATTGACTATATGACAATGCTTGATCCAACATTGATTATGAAAGTCAGAATGTGCCAGACTCAATTTCAATTTACAAGTGTCTAAAGCAGATTGACTATTCGAAAAAAGTAGAACAGAGCTCAATAAGGAGACACACTCAAGAACCAGTACAATAGCTTGTAACTTTGCCAAAGTAGATGACATCAAACCCGATACACAAACACCCAAACCCAAACCAATATCCTCAAAATATGCAGCAGCACCAGCTTTACAGCTGGCTGTGCCCAAATCACTAAGGAATCCATCCATGTATACTGATAAGCTGCTGGCACTAGTTTGTAAGAGATAATTACAAACAGAAACAAAGTTGCTAGATTCAAAAATGTTCAAAGGACCAACACCATGCAAAAGTGGGAAGAGAGCGGAAAAGAAGCCCATACCATCAAAAAATATAACAGAAAGCTTGAACCACTCAAAAACAGAGCCACAAAAGTCCAATTTTTTCCAACACTTGAAGGTATACCAATTAAACACAGCACCATGATGATCATAAAGTTAGTCAACAAAGGCAATACTGTGCCACTAAAGAAAAAGGAGAAATCTGAAAAACTTTGACTCATCCAGAACAGCAGACATTGGAATCTCACCATGAAATCAAAAGGAAGTGGCCAAAGAGCCACCCAGAGATAAGTTGCAGTCAAGAAGAACATGAATCATGCCTGCCAAGAAATTATTAGAAGCACTGATATGAATACAAACAGGAGAACTCAATAGATAAACAGGGTGCCAACACAAAACTTGCAGGTCATGGAATCTATAAGAAAATAAGTGACCCATAACACCACCAGAGTTTGCAAAACTAACAAGAGAGGGAATCTTACTTTCAGACTGAACTTAAAAGAAAGATTTCAAACTATAAAAGAAAGAATAATGAATTGTATTACTGAGAAAATTGAGTGGTAAACCAGATTTAAGTTTCAAGCCCTTGTGAATAAGAGCATCCCACTTATTACACACTCCAACAAGAACAAAACTAAACTGTATTCTATAGCTAACTATAAGATGGAGAACTGCTGAAACCAAATACAAGAGCTGTTTATCTGAGACAGCCTTCCGTAGAACCAGATTGGTGAAAAAACAAACATCTGAATTCACCTTAGCTAAACTAGGCTTTGAAAAACCCTCAATTGAAAGAAAAATACCCAAATACTGATGAG
This sequence comes from Geosiphon pyriformis, assembly GCA_016748015.1. Lineage (NCBI taxonomy): Eukaryota > Fungi > Glomeromycota > Glomeromycetes > Archaeosporales > Geosiphonaceae > Geosiphon > Geosiphon pyriformis. The sequence continues at coordinate 36,877 of JAAOMT010000261.1, read as the reverse complement.
ATTCACCCTTTTTGGCAATAAAGATTGGCAAGCCACTGATAGAAAAAGATGAATTGTCGACCCTGCTATTGATAAGAATGGCCATTGTCTTGTCATTATTTATAGAAATGTTATTTATCTGAAAAGATTCACTAGCAACATCAAAAATGTGTTAAGTGGCATTTTGACTACTACTAACCCAAATCATATCATCAACAAAAGTGCCAGCAGCAAAAAAAAAAAAAAGTTTAGCCTGGAATTCAATGTGACCATTTTTAAAAATAAAATAAGAATTCAACCTATACCTATATACACTTTCTTAATGCTTGATTTTACATAACAGAGGGTCATAGAATATGTATTACAGCAAAAAGGAAAAGATCTCTTCCTGGTTCAGACTATTATGTACCTGATAGCCATTCATCAAACCAAAATCTGTTATAATGCAATTGGTACAATCCTTATAAATACTGCTGAAAAAACAAATGAACTTGCTGCACATTTTAATTCTGGTTAAACTTTTTTCGAGATGCTTTCAGCCAACCAAATCATGTCTTTCTTATATTCTGTAAAACCAACCAAAGCTCCTGATTTTTCTCTAAAGCATTCTCAATAACCAAACCAATTGCAAAAATGGGAGACTAAGTTGATGTACCTTTCAAAACAAAAAAATTGTCTTCACAAAGAACATCAAAAATGCTGCATGCCAACAAAATCCTATCTGAGAAAATCTTGGAAAAAATTTTACAAACCGTTTCAATCAAAGCAATAGGTCAAATATTCATTAGAACACTTTTTCATTCATATAGTTTGAGAATCATTGAGACCCAGGCCTCTTTTCAAGAGTTAGGTACAGATTTATTAAACAAACAGGAATTCAAAAGCACCAAAAGCATATTCAGGACTACTTTATCACAATGTTTCCAAAACTCATTTGATATATCTAAGAAATCAGCAGTTTTATTATCAGGCAGAGAAGAAACCATCTCAAACAGTTCATCAAACTCAATAGAACACATAACACCTGAAAAAGCTTTATCAAAAACATATTCCAAAGATTGATATTAACAACACCAATCACCAGAGACATCATCAACCACTCAATGCTTTTTAGTCCAATCTTTCATGATGACATCAAACTTAGAATTAACCAAATTGGATTCCAGAACAAGTTCATTATCAACAACCAGATGGTTAAGTATCACTTTATGAAATGGGTGCTCCAGTACACTCCTGATAGTATGACTCTTATTAATCTCAAAGCTCTCCATTCTTTTATCTATAGCAGCTCTGATGGTTGTCTCTTTAGCCCTATAAGATTCAGCAAGTTTGGACATATAATAAGCTTTTCTAGCACCACAAAGAGCAGAACAAACCCAACCAGAGCCTGCACCAGAATTCACAATGTTTTGAACAGCTGAAGTCCCAATACTGTCCAAAGAAACCTAGCACTTCATAAAAGACTCAAAATTTACAGCACTCTCTTTACATGAAGCCTTAACTATTTTAGAAACCAACAGCTTTAATTTGTGATATCTTGAAGATTCCTTGGTAAAAACATCATCAAAGCCTTTAAACCACTTCTTTTTAAACACCTTATTAGCCAAGAGAACCATAATTTTACGAACAACATCCCACATTGCATCCAAATTTGAGAACTTAACAGAGACAGCAAACTCATCTGAGAACATCACAGTATTTGCTGATGTAGCATTCTCAAAATTATTCCATTTAGCTTCATTAGCACCCTTGAAATCAAACTTTTATCAGTCCCTATTTGCTTGCTTGTGAAAAGAGTTTAGTTGCACATCCAAAAGCCCACCCAATTCCACAAACACAGCCTGATGGTCAGTATCAAAAAATTTTTCAATGTTAAACACATTGTGACTTACCACAACATTAGCCAAATTCGAAGAAACAAACAAAAAATCAATAGTTTTAGCCACATCTTGAGAGTTAGCCCATGTGGGGGTTTTAACATAAGAACTTCCACCTAAAGAATTGACTAAACCAAGATCTAAACACTTTCTGAAACTAGCACTCTTTCGAGAGCCATCTTCATTAAAGTCACCACCCAAAACAACAAACAAGGATTCATTAACCACCTTAGCAATCATGGAATTGATATCATTAGCCTGAGAGAAATAAACAGCCAGAGACACCTCAGCATAAAGTCCCAAAATAGACATAAAAAGTTTGTTCTTGAATAGCAACTTGACTAATAGGAGCTGACCAGGCACTTCAGAAATCTTACAAACATAACAAGCTAAAGACGTGTTCAGAATAATTGCAACTCCAGCACCAAAAAATTCTTTGTCTAATCCAGACAAAAAAACTCTAATTCCATTGAACTTATCTCTAATTCAAGGTCTATTGCTAGACTTCAACTTTGTTTCTGTAATAATTGAAACCAAATTCCCAGAATTCCTATGTCAACAAACAACATCCTCCTACTTGATGAGAACATTAATACCATGAACATTACACGTCGCAATATTCTACACAAAATCACTCATTGAGGAATAAGAGAAGTTGATGAGCCTAAACCAGAGCACAAATGATTCAATTTTTCCAAAACAGATTCAACCAACACCTCCAAAGCCACTATTTTGGATTTCAATTCATTTACTTTGGACATTAAAACTTTAGAACTACTCAGACCAAGGTCAGAAACTGAGTCAGCAACAATTGACAGTAATAGAGAAGGGAACACCATCATGATATTTAAAGTCATATCAAAATCCAAATTGGGTGCAACAGATACAAGAACAACCAGAGGAGGAATAAGAGATTTGGATGCCAGAAGCATCAATTTCACAAAACTCAATTTCTTCATAATACCAGAAACCTGATCCATTAGAAGCTCTAAAGAGCATTCTAAAGAGACCAACCAATCAACCAAATAGAAATTATCAAAAGAACTAGAATCTATCAGTGCAAGCTTTGTGCCTGAAAATAAACTAGAACCTAGAGTACCCAATAAAACTATATAAGAGGAAGAACCACCAGCAATCTGAGCCCAAGTTTTCCCACCAAAAAAAATTGAACAAACAATTAGTGCTTGCTTCTTCCTATATAAGTTGGCCAAACAAACTCAATCCTAAGGAGTGACCACCCACTTACTATGAATACCAAAATTCCCATCCAATAAGCATGTTGTAGAGATATGACCAAACTGTTTGCAATGAGCACAATGGGCTAAAGAAAGACCAGCCCAGTGCAAATTCACACTCTTAAACACTGGAGCAGAACCAATAGCAGCCAATTTAGATGTCTTATCAATAAAGCACACAATTGCACATCTATTATACACATAAGAGTTAGGATTACAGCCAATAAAACAGGTTTTCCTATCATATAACTCCAACAAGTCCAAAAGATTATGAGCCGTAGTACCAACTAGAAGAGTATAAAGCAAAGCTCAGTGTTGAGCTCTAGATACCCATATATGTTTATTATTAATAGCTTTTACCACATGAACTGAATCCTTTCCCATGACAACAAACCATCTAGCTGTGACCAAATCAGCTATCTCAGACAACTCAAACTCTACTAAAGTTTTTTGCCACAAGTCAATCAATTGCATCTTGATTGATACAATCTTTCCAAATTTAAAAAAAACAGATTCTACAGCTGATTTGGGAAGATCAACTGAAATCTCCTTAACAATAATTACCTGATCCAAATGTTTGTTTACCTGTCTAACATCAACATTTATCACAATTTTCTCATGAGTTGCCAATTCTCTAACCTTCTTTAGACTCAATTCAGATGTAAAGGAGGATCTAATGACCCCAGGAAATTTTAAGGGAGTTGACGCCCCTCCCAAATTCATCAATTTGATAGAAAATTTTTTTTATTGCCATCAATTTATTACTATTTGTCTTTCCAGGTACAGCTGACAATTCAACATCAAGTGTGAAAAATTTGACAGGCCCAAAATCGCATTTATCCAAGACACATAACTCAGCAGCCAGCAAATGTTTAGTACCAGAAAATTTAAAAGCTGGAAGTGTCAAAACATTGTTGTTGCCGTCACTTAAATCATTGAAAAAAATCTTGTTTGGCTTGCTACTTAAAACATATGTCCTAGTACATGTCTTCCTGGGAGTAGTGTTATCCATCTTATCATCGATTTCCAAAGCATTCAAATCAGCATAATTTATTTCTTCTGCAATCATGTTCTTCATGTTTTCCAAGTTTGAAATGCCACTAATACTGCTTGTTTTACTGTTTACTTTGCTGCCTCATGATCTCACAGATTTGTTACCATCAGTAAGTATATCCATAAGAACCAGAGAGCTGGCAGACATCTTGACAACACCACTAGCAACAACAAGCTTCTTGGGTTTTTTATAAGACACATCTCATAAATGAGCACTCATCTGATGCTTGGTTTTGACATTCAACCAGGTCCCCAACCCAGCCAAAATAGATACCAACCCACTAGCAGAAGAGTCTACTGGATCCATATCCACAAACAAAGATACATTGGAAGAAATAACTGTGAAACTTATAGGGGTAAGGGAGGAAGGAAAATTTACTTCTTCGAAAAAATCAAGCTCTTATTGTAATCAAGAGATCAATAAGAGAAAGATTTTTTATTTTTATTTTCCTTTTGAAATTGTTTTAAATAGAAATCTTACTATTAAATATTTATTGAATAAGTTGATTTAATTTAAATCTAAACAAAACTTAAAACTTACACTTTTTTTGGATTTATTCTCATTGAAATTCCTATTTAAAACCACAAAAATATTGAATTTAACTGATTTAACAATATAAAAATTGATTATTAACACTTATTTAAATCTAGCTTTAATTAAAGCACCAATATACAAATCCAAAATCACAACTGAAAATCTATTTTTAAACAAAAAACAGATTAAAATAATTCTATCTAGAATCTCTTTAATTTTTAAAACATAACAAGTCAAAAAACTGTTTATAATAACTGTTATATTAGTGTTAAAAAAAATTTTATTCAAACCAGATGTGAAAATTTGAATCTTATTAAGCTTATTTATAATTTAAGATCTAATATTAAATTTTAATTTTGTTTTTATAATAATAGAAATTATGTTGTCTAAATTCACATATCAAAGAATAATATTTTTTTGTTTAACAGAAACATTGATATTTTAAATATTACACATAGCAACTTTTTAAACCAACTTAGTCATTAATAAAAAGAGGTATTTAAATCCAAATTAATAATTTTTATCTTGGTCAACAAGTCTATAATCATATTAGACAAATTGTTTATGTTGTTATGGGAGTGTTTTCTTGGTATATTTTAATTGTTGATCTCCTATTTTAATTGCAATCAGTCTTTCGTGAGTTCCTTTATTTTATGTGTTGGATATTAATGATAATGTACTGAAGGTTTTCTCTTGATGTTGTGATGTAAGTCTTTTCTTTAATTCTAATTGTTTTTGTATGTTGTGTATTTCTTCTCAGAGACTAATCTAAAATCTATCCGCTGTTTGGGGTCTTTTTTGAGACTATCCTTGCAATTGCCTGATGTGTTTTTCTAATCTAGAAACACGAAATATTAATGGCCTTTTTGCGATTTCTCTAAGTATATAATAAAGCTTTTTCAATTTAATTAATAACCATGTAAATAATTTTAATCAGGAATTATTCTTCCAAAGAGTTCAGAGATGGAATGATAGTTTCATTTACTAGAGAAAGTATGTGAATTCTATTGTTAATCTCGTAATTGTGATGTTCATTCAATTTATTATTTTTTTTATTAATTCTTTTTGAATAAGATTTTATTTAGATATTTGTTGCTTTTAGTTGAAGCTTGTTCTTTTTCATCATTAAAAACTATTGTATATATATATAATTATTGTTTTACAAAATAATGTCTTGTAATATTTTATTTCCATTATTTCTAAATAGTGCTTACTGCTATTGTGAAATAATGCTTGCTGCTTTTGCACGATAGTGTTTGCTGCTATTGTAAAATAGTGCTTGCTGTTATTTGTAAATCATTTTTTTTTATAAATTGTTGCTGTGCTATTTCATAATTGGCTAATTTATATTATTTATAATTTCTATTAAATTTTTGAACTGTAATAATGTTTATTTTCAATCTAATAATATCTTAAAATACAAAGGAAATCTTTGTTATTATAGTTTTATCACTAATTACTGTATCTGAATTCTTATTTATTATTATATTTACTTTTTGATTTTGTAATAAAAGAGTTATTAATAACTAATATTTAGGATACAGCTAAAAAATTATTAGCCTAAGTGCTTTTAATTTTTTTGCCAGCTTATTAATTTGCTCTGCAAAATCAGTAAAACTGCATTTTAAAACTGCAAACTATTATTAATGTCCAATATAATTAATAGGAGAAATTTCATCTTTGGAAAGAAACCAAATTTTGCCAAATTATTTTGTCCATAAAAAAGAAAAGATAAAAATTTACTAGCCATTTGTGCCTATGTTTTACCATTAAAAAAAATAGACCAAATAATTAGAACTTGTTTTTTCTTATAAATATTGATTAGTTAAATATAATCTTAAGAATTAATTAATTTCTTATTACAATTACCAAAATTTTCACCAGATATATATGTAATAGAAATATGATCAAACTGTTTACACTAAACACAAACAGCCAAAAACAAACCAGTTTAACACAAATTTATATTTTTAAAAACTGGAATAAAACCAATAGCAGCTTTTTTTGATATTTTATTAGCAAAATAAACAATTACATATCTGTTATGTCTATATATGCTTGGATTATAATTAATAAAACAAGTTTTTTTATCATATAATACCAACAAATTAAAAAAATCATAATCAGTAGTACCAACTAATAAGATATATAGCAAAGCTTAATGCTAATTTCTAAATACTTATGTTTATTTATTATCAACAGTTTTGGTTATACCAACAAAATTCTTTCTTATAAGAATTAATTATTTAGCTACAACTAAATTAACAATATTAGCAGTATCAAATTTAACTAAGGCTTTTTGCCAAAAACCAATAATCTGTATCTTAATTAATATAATTTTATCAAACTTAAAAAAAACAGATTTTATAGCTAATTTAAGAAAATTAACTGGAATTTTTTTAATAATAATTTTTCGATTCATATGACTGTTTGTTTTTCTAATATTATTATTAACAAAAAAATTTTCATAAATTATCATATTTTTAGTCATTTTTAAACTTAATTCTAATGTGAAAATTAATTTAATAATTTCAGAAAATTTTAAAAAAATTAAGACTCTCTCAAAACTATCAATACAATAAAATTTTTTTTTATAGTTATTAATTTATTATTAGAAATCTTTTAGACACAATAAAAAGCTTAATATTTAATATAAAAGATTTTACTATATTAATATTTCTAATTTTTTTGTTTTATAACTTAACCAATAGCAATTTTTGAGATTTATCAAACTTAAGAACTAAAAACATTAACATATTATTATTGTTATTTATTTTATTAAAGAAAAATTTATTTAGTGATTGATCTAACACATATATTCTAGTGTGTATTAACCTTAAAATAATATTATCTAATATGTTATTAGTTTTTAAAGTGTTTAAATTAATATAGCTTATTTCTTTTGTAATTGTGTTTTTTCTATTTTTTATATTTAATAAACTGTTAACATTACTAGTTTCACTACCAACTTTGCTTTTCTAAAATATCACAGACTTTTTATTAGAACCACCAATATTTTCTAATTTTAAAAAACTAACAAATAAGTTAATTATACTATTACCAGTATCAAGTTTCTTTGACTTTTTATAAGATGGATTATAAAAATAGATATTTTTCACATGTTTTTTTTTGGTGTTGAGTGGGTCTCCAAACCAGTTAAATTAGAACCAAAACTATTAACAAAAAAATTTACTAGTTTTATTCTTACAAAAAAAGATGTATTAAAAAAAATAACTAAAAAAAAACAGGGAAAAAAAAAATAAAAAAAGCTATTTTTTTGTCAATTTTATATTTTTGCCATAACCAAAAAATTAACAAGAAAAAAAGTTTTCTTTTAATTAATTTAATTAATAAATAATAATTTTATTTAATAAATAATACAAATAAATTTTAATATTTTTACTGTAATAATTTAATTTTTAATATTATTTCTTATTTTTTTAATAAAAATTTATTTAAAAATAATTGCTAACTAATAATTTAATGTAAATAATTATTAATAAAAGCTAGAAAATTAAAAAATAATTAACATAAAAGATTAAAAATTAAAAATATTATATATATATATATTTATAGTTTTATTAAAAATATTATAATACTTTATTTTTAATATTTTAATATAGTGTTTATTGTATTATAATATTTACTATTATTACAAAATAGTACTTGTTATTAATACTATTTAATAATTATTATTATATTTTTTTAAAATTATTATTGTGTTATATTATGATTAAATATTTTATATTATTTTATAATTTTTACTAAATTTTTAAATTATAACATTAATTATTAATTTATTTAAATATGTTGTTATCTTGATTTTTATTGATAATATTGTTTTTTTATTATATATTAACTTAAATAATATTTGAATTACATCTTACTTTATTGTTTAATAAGTAAATAATATTAATAATATAAATAAAATTTATTCTTTTTGATTTTTTTGGCTGATTTTGTTTAATGTTTCTATTAAATTTTTTGATTAAGCTATTTGTTTATAAATAATATAATAATAATAATAATAATAATAATAATAATTTTTTTATTCTAAATTATTAATTTAATTTAACCAATATTCTGTTTACAAAATAAATTTTTTATTATTTTGTATTTTTTATATTTAATACAATTAATTATAATTAATTATAATTAATTAATTTTTATATTACAAATATTTAAAAAATAATTTTTGTATTTACTTTTAACTAGTATTATAAAAGCTTTTTTTAATTTGTTAAAAATTTTTTTATAGTTTTTATTTTTATTTTTAACTTTTATTACTATTATATTTTGTAATATTTTATTTAATATATTTTTTAACAATATTAAAACTGTTTTTTAAAATGTTTAATAAATTTGTTTTAATAAAGTTAAAATCTGTTATTTATAATAATAAGTTATTACTTATTTTAAATTTAACTTTTTTTAATTTTGCTTTTAATTAATAATTAATTTTAATAAAAAATACAGCATTAAAATCTTTTTATTTAAAATAATAATTATTTGTATACAACATACACGTTCTATAATAAATGCTTTTTATACATAATCTGTCATTTAAACTAATTATTAAGTCTATATATACCGAGTGATTACTTTTTATTAAAACCATTCTTTTAATGTTTGCCCTCATTTTTGCTATGGGCAACCAAACTCTTTCACAATAAATTATCAGAAAACCTCTTACCAAATCCACTGTTTTAGCCTTAGCCAATTTAGCCATCTTAAAGATTCACCATACCATTCCTTGAAGACAAAACATTTAATTTATATTTTATCACATTTTATGTTATACAAAATGGTGATAGGTATTTGTGAGTCATCCTAGATTAACAAAACTAAATATGTTGAGAAAATTGCACGTGCATAATTTTCCGAGTTTCTAATGTTCTTCAACAAACAACTCTTCTCGATAATCCTGCGAAAAAGTAAGAGTTTCTTTAAGAAAACATTGTTAGAATTCTAGCTCATTTTTCAAGTAAATGTGTTCGTGACTCACCATAGAACTTCCTTGAACCCTTGGACTAGAGGTACCGCTACTATGGCAGATTCATTCTCATCGGAGTTACACCATAGTTTCTCGTAACCGAACTCTCGCAGGCTCATCACCCTTCTCTGGTTCTAGGTTAAAAGAGGAAAAATCATCTCTCTCAGAGCAACCAAAAAGTGAAGCCTCAGATTCTACATCTTCAGAAGAGAAACCTCGAGAATTTTCTAAACTTTCCAAGATTCCCAACGGTGTCTTCACTGGGCTTGGGAAATTATTGAAAAAGCCACTTCCAAACCAATCAAGTTTACCAATAGAAAAAAATGAGCCTGGTAATTCTTTGAGAAATACATTTATTTATTGAATTATATTTTCCTGTCTAAAATTCTTCGCCTCATCAGCTATGAAAGTGATAGAAATATCCAAGTTTTCTATGATCCCGAAGGGTGTAATTGCTGCTGTTAGAAAGGCACCAAGAAAATCGACTTTAAGACTCCCAATTGCGATAAATCAGGCGGGTAAATATATATTATATTCAAGAACTGAAACAATTCGTTTATTTTAAAATGCTTTTTCCTGCAGGTGTCGAAGTAAGACTTCCAAAAGTGCCACAAAAGAATTTCATTCAACCTGAGAATTCAAAGCTATTAAAAGTTTCAATTCTTGGTGCACCAAACGCCGGAAAGTCTACAATGTTGAACGCATTGATCGGGGAAACGGTAAGATTTCATCCCATTCAGCTCCTATAATTTTGGGATTTTTTCATTTTGTTTTACTTTGATTCTAGGTATCAATTGTATCCGACAAGCCGCATACTACACGTGAACAGACTTTGGCAGTAATGACCGAAAAAAATCAGCAAATTGTTTGGTATTCTTTTCCAATTATTTTTGCCTTATTTTTTCAATGGGTAGGAGAACGAAATTTTTAACACAGATTCGGTTAAAAGGTTTTTATAGATACCCCCGGTGTAGTAATTGGACGTAATCGCTTGCGGATAAATCGTGACCTAGTGAATGCATCATGGCATTCATTATCTCAAGTTGATCATTGTAAGAAATTATGAGCTAGACATTTTTGTATTAATTTCTAAATTCAACGCACCTAATTCCTTAAATACTTGCAATTAATAGTGTTGATCTTAATAGACGCCTATCGAGCTATCAAGGCACCATCAACTTTCACCGAAAGGTTGATGTTTGAAAGGCTCAAAGATTATAATGTCCCCGCAACCTTAATATTCAACAAGGCGAGAAAAACAATTTATATTTCACATTATATTATAATTTGAACTTCGTAAGAATAAAATATAAATATTTTTAAATTTTAATGGTAATCTTTTTTTCCATCAAAAGATTGATAGATTAAACGCAGCAGATCATTATGTTCTCAGAAGTGTAACTGAAAAATATTGTGGCCTTTATGAAAGTATTTCTGACTCGATCAAAATATCGGCGGTCACTAAGCAGGGTTTGACACAAATGAAGGTAACTTTTTTTATTTTATTTTTAGGTTTTGAAATAAAAACAGCAGACTCAAAAACCAATCATTTAATCAAATTCCAGGATCTTCTTTTCTCGAAAACTTATCCCCATGATTGGCTTTACCCTCCGAATCAAAAGACAGAAATGGCGGATTTAAAGATGGTTGAAGAGTTAATTCGTGCCGAGTTTTTTAAGAGATTGCATGGCTATTTACCTTATATTATAAAACAGGTATTTTAGGCTTACGATCCTTTAATTTGAATAAATCGCGATAATTTTTATTCGTGAACAAGAGTATTTTTTCCTGTAGGAGAATTTTGGATGGACCATACGTGAGGATGGGGTTTTAAGAATAGATCAGTATATTCTTGTTGGGAAAGAATCACAAGAGGTTTAAGCAATTATTGAAATGAAAACTCTCTAATTACTTTAATCAAAAAAATTCTGCTAAAAACCTTGAACTTTTTTTGCATAAAAACAGAAAATAGTAATAGGAAAAAGGGGGAATATCATCAATGAGGTAGTAGAATACGCACAAGAAGAAATCTCGAGGGTTCTCAAAAGACCGGTGAAATTGTTTTTGAAACTTCGTTTAAAGCCAACATTTTAGTTGAGCGTTACATATTATCGAGAAGATACTATTTAGCCAAATAAAAGGTAAAAACAATATCTGCTTTTCTATTCGTTGTGTTCTTGTTTTTTTCCTCTTCTACTAGTAATTCCATTAAGTAATTAGCAAGTCCTTAGTCATGTGGTAAAAGAAATAATGAAATGCATCGCCTGAAATTGATATATCAAATCAGTGCATATTTTGGTAAGGCTCAGATTTATGAATAAAAAGCCTTAAATAAGATTCGAAAATCCTTATACCTATCGTTATCAACTCAATCTTCCAACAATCTCGTTCTAAATGGCGGCGGCGAAAATGTGGTTGACCGAACGTGATGTATATGAACTGATAAAATTAAGGTTATTTAAATTGAATTTTTTCACAAAATAAACCACCGTTATCATTTTATCAAGTACCTTTCCGCCAGGTTTCAAGACTCTCACAACCTCATCCACCTCTTGCCTCGCATTTTCAATCACATCATCGGCCGGATTCCACACGTCACCTTTGTCACATAATAACGCATCCATTGTGCCTATAATCATTCCTTGGTGAGCTTTGTATTTTGATATACAAAAACAATTGATTTATCCTAAATTAGTACCTTTATCTATTACAATATCGAATGAAGCATCGGGAAATGTGAGAGATCTGACATCCATTACTTCCCCTGTATAGTGAGGATAATAGATAATAATATAATTACATTTTAATCATAGTAGTATTCTCCCCACCTTAATTCGAAGCTAATAAAACATCGATTTCAAACTACATTTCATCTGTCCATGAGTTTTTGAACACCTTTCATGCATTTGATTAATAACAACCGGCGAAAAGTCGATGTTGGTTATGTTTTTGTATCCGACATCGTATAATTCTTCAGATAGTGCTGAAATTCAAATCACACCTTATGGAAACCAATAACCAAAAAGAAATGGATACCCGAACAGGAAGGAAGAGAAATTGGTCAAAATACTTGAATTTCCACAACCCAGTATCAAAATATTTGGTGACGCGGAACTAGACGCCGAAGAAACAAACAAAGGAGGAGGAAGGTGCTGATTGAACAATGGTTTTAATTCGGCGAATGTCTTGAACCAATCAAAAGTCGCCGCATTCATTCGCCCTGATTCCTGATCTTTGTTTTTATTATTTCTTTGAATCATCTCTCTTTTATCATGATGATGATGTTAAGAATAGTACGTGAGATTGAGGCACAAGATTTTGAAACGATAATGTGAAAACTTACTTTATATATCTCGCATCCCAATACTCTTTTTCGCGATAGCATCTTACATCGTCAGGTATAACTTCATTTCTAGAATCCCTATGATCATGGTTATAATCTCCCTCCTCGTTCATTATGATCATGAATTAAATTCAAGTTGATACGTCTTTTTAAATTATCACTTTTACTTTGAATATGGAGGTCTCTTGATCACCAAAATTCTAGTTCAGAATGAATATCATTAAATTAGGATAATGAGCAAAAATTTTTATAATATGACTGAGTTTCAATCTCGAACAGTTATTTGGTCTATTACCCTACTCGAAATTTCAAAACAGAAGCCACACAAAAATACACAAAGATTACTTTATTGACCAACATTATAAATTCGAGTCCTTCATAATTCTGTCAAGTTCAATTCTTGGGTATATTAATTTTTGATGTAAATTTTAAAAATAAATATCTAATAGTTAAATTTTTATTTATTGTAAAATGTAAAATAAAAATCATTTAACATAATAATATTTACATTATGTATATATAAAATATAAAATACATTTTTATTGGTATATTTTCATAATATTTTTATTTAAGAAAAAAAGATAAAAACAATTCTAAAAATATATAGTTTAAATAAATATAAATTATATTATAAAAGTTTCAAAAAAGTTCAAAAGTTTTTATATGATTATTGTTTTTAAATATATTAAAATATTTATATTTACACGTTTTTTTTATTTGTTTAATATATATTTAAAGCTTCGAAAATAGGCAGCTGTTTACTTTTTAAATTTTAGGGTAATTAATAATAATATTAATAATATTAATAAATTTGCACAAAATTGTATTATTTAATTATATTATTTAATTTACATTAATTATATATTTATTATTAATAAAATTAAAATTTTTTAAATTAAAAAAATTAAAACAAATAAAATTTTTTATTTATTTATAAAGTATAGAATTTTGATTTTTTAATATTTACGAATTTTTGTCTTTTTTCTATTGTTTTAGGTTTTAATTATTTTTTGATTAATATAAAAATAAGTTTAATAAAAAAAATATTGTTTTTTTAATATATATTTAAATAAGTTATTATTATTTTTGTTTTATTTTTACAAATAATTAAAATAGTTTTAATTTTATATAAGAAAGTTTTCAATTTAATAAACTTTTAAAAACATTTTACTTTTTTAATAATATTTTTACTAAATAAACAAAAAAAACATTATATATTGTATATAAAAAATAAGTTGTAAAAATATATAACTTTATTAATATTAATATTATTCTTAAAAAGTTTTTTTATATGTTTTTATTAAATTAGAATAATAAATAAAATAAAATTTATATTTTAATTATTTAAAAGTTATTATTATTATTATTATTATTATAAATTTAAAAAAAATATATTTCTTTCTCTTGTTAATTCTTTAGTTATGATGAGAACATAAAGTTGCTGAAAAAATAGCTTTTTTTATTCTCTTTTTTTTTCTTTGGTTATTTCTTTTAACACATCTTTTTTTATTGTAATAAAACTGGCAAATTTGTCTGCTAATAGTTTTGGTTCTAATTTGGCTGGTTTGAAAATCCACTCAAGCACTAAAAAAAAATGTTTAAAGAATGTCTACTTTTATAGTATGTTTTATAAAAAGCCAAAAAAACTTAAAGTCAATATTAACATAGTTGACTTATCTACTGGCTTTTTGAATCTAGTAAATATTATAAATTCTGCTATTAAATTTGTGGTGTTTTGGAAAAGCAAAGTTGATAGCATAAAAAGTAATATTAGTGGTTTTTTAGATATAGAGAATATAAAAAACACAATTACAGAAAAAATTGGTTATGTAAATTTGAATACTTCTATAAATAATAAGAACATAGATAAAACTACATTAAAGAAAACTCACACTCAAACATACATATTAGGACACTTATCAAAAACACCTCAGTTTAATAATTTGAGTAATAATGACAATGTTTTAATGCTTTTTTTTTCTAAGTTTATTGGCTTTAAACAGTTATCATTGATCAGATTATGTGTTTTAAAAAAACAAAATTTTAATTTGTAAAATTTTTTGCATTGGATATTGAACTTTTTGCTATGCTTAAAAAAACATTTAGTAATAAATTGATGATTGTAAAAAAAAATTTATTGTGTAGATGGTTTTGAAAAGATGTCTACTTTCTCAAAATTCTCAGAATTCTCAAAAATCATTAAATTATCTTTTATATTTAAATTGAGCTTAAAAAAACTAAAAAAATGGCAATCTGTAAGAAAATTCTAGTTAATAATAATATTAAAAAAATAAACAACCATACAAATTGGGAAATAATTGTCAAAAAAATCCCAGTAAATTTTTTTAAATCAGTTATAAAATTAGTTTTTTCTAAATTTGGTAAAATTGTGTTAATCAAAATATAGCTTATTGGTCTTTGACAAAAAACTTTAGTTAAGTTTAAATTATCTGATATTGCTAATTTGATTGTATCTAAATAGTTAGCTTTCATAAAAAAAATTCAGTACATATAGTATTGATTGTTAATAATAAACAAATATAAGTGTTCAGAGATTTTTATTGAGCTTTGTTATATACTTTGGCAATTGGAATTACAGCTTATAATTTTTTTGGTTTGTTAGAATCATATAGTAAAAAGACTTGTTTTATTGGCTATAATTTAGTTTCTTATATACATAACAGATGTGCTGTAATTTGTTTTGCTAATGAGATATTAAAAAAAACTGTTATTAATTTTATTCCTGTTTTTAAGAGTGTAAGTTTGTATTAAACTGGTCTTTTTTTGGTCTGTTGTGCTTAGTATAAACAATTTGGTCATGTTTCTGATATGTGTTTAATAAATAAAAATTTGAGTGGTCATAATAAATAGGTAGTTAATTCTTAAGATCAGATTTGTTTATAAGAAGAAACAGACATTAATTGTATGTTTAGTTTTATTTGGTAAAAAGTTTTAGACTCAAGTTGCTGATAATTTTAATTTCTTTGTTTTTTTTGGTGCTAATTTATTTTCAAGTACTAAACTTTTTCTGTTGGTTTCTTTGAAAGTAAATAATAAATTTGCTACTCTTAAACACAGTTTTAACAGTCTTACAGAACAAGTTGGTAAGTTGGTTAAGAAGTTAGATATATTTGGATTAATGGTTTTTTAGTCTAATTTTGAATATTAATTATTAGTGATTTTTTTATTACAAAATTAAGGAGTAAATATAATAATAAGTAAAAGTTTAAATGCAGTTACTAATAATAAGACTGTTGTAAAAGTAAAGCTTTTGAATTAATTAATTGTCAAAAAATTTAAGAATAAACAATTTATTAGTTATAATTATAGGTCTGCTGGTCAAAATAAATAATAAAAATTTAAGTTTGAATACTTTTTTTTAACAATGACTAATTTGATCTGAAAAATTGTTACATGTAATATTAAAAGAGTTAATTTTTCTATTAAGCAAGAAGATGTTGTTTGTTAATATATAAATTTAGATAACACAATTTTTATTATTATGGAAACCAAGTTGAAGTCTAATATTAGACCATGGATTATGAATAAGTTTGATGGAATTTGCATTTTTACTTCTGGTTTAGATATGAGTTTTTGTAATATAAGAATAGCCATAATCATTATTATAGATGATTATTTGGGATATAGAAACAAATAACAAACCCATAACTTAGTGCTCAATAGCTTGTTGATGTTTTGATAATATCTGAAAATTTTTGTATTTGAAAGTTTTGATTAAGTCCTTTGTATAATGAACAAAAATTCAATGATAATATTCTTTTGTGATATTTCCGGTTTTTTTTCTAACTTTCAAGTTGATATGTTTTGGTGTTATTACCAAACAAAATTAGAAATATTGTTTAGCATGAAATTACCCTTATAAATCTTATCATTAATTAACATATATTATCATTTCAAATTATCACTTATTACATTAGCAAAATGTCTGAAATTATCATTTAATTAATAACCCAATTTGTATATAACACAAATGTAACCTAATTGCGATGATCAATTATGCAATACCCCAAACTATGTAATATTCAAAAAGTTTGCCGAAATTTGTAGAAATTTGCCAAAATAATTGATAGTTCACTGAAATATCTAATAGTTTGCAGAA
The DNA here is from genome assembly GCA_016748015.1 of Geosiphon pyriformis. Classification (NCBI taxonomy): domain Eukaryota; kingdom Fungi; phylum Glomeromycota; class Glomeromycetes; order Archaeosporales; family Geosiphonaceae; genus Geosiphon; species Geosiphon pyriformis. The sequence goes on along the minus strand of JAAOMT010000261.1, from coordinate 19,742 downwards.
ATAACTTGTAGTTCGCTGAAATGTATCTTTAGTTTAGCAAAATTGTAGAAAATAGCAAAGTTCAAGTTCATAGAATAGTGTTATGACAAGTTGTATAAAAGAAGAGCTTTTTTCTTCGAGAAAATGTATCTTACTTCAGATTTAACAATTAGAATCATCTTTTACACACAAAAACGAAGTAAATATTAAATAAATTGAAAAATCAAATTTTTAATTATTTCCCTTTTGAAATTAACCAATTCCTACTAAACAGTTTTGAAATTAATTAGCTACCAATTTCAATAAACTGTTAGTAACTCCAGGCCTGAATAGAAAAATGTTTCCCTTGATAAAATTCTATTCCTTTTTACATTTTTTTTATTTTTCTTTTCTTTTCTTATTACAATTGTTAGAGTAGCCTATAGACAAGATTTTTGTAGAAGAGTTGACTTTCACAGCAAAGTAACTACACATTTTTAGTGAGCTTCCAGACGAGCAATTCCTGGGAAAGAGTTGACATTTACTACAACGTAACTATACAAAGTAATTGGCATGAAATTGGCCATTCCACTTAGAAGTCCAGCAGTTCAAATTATAGGAGATAATTTGAAGATAAATTCAGTTACTGGAGGTTCAACCACATCCAGAAAACGTGAATTCACAGCAAACAAGCATCGACAACATTTAAGAAAAGAGACCAAAAAACCTCCAGTAACATTTGGTGCTCTCCCACAGAAACAATACAGCAAAAACAACTTCAAAGTGGTGACCACACCAGATGCAACAACTCTAGAGTATTACCAATCAATTTACACTCACTGCAAGCAAAAATTCAACATTCCAGACGGAATTGAAGTTGTCAAGAAATCAGTATACCAATACATTGAAAACTGCATCAACAATTATCTTTTTGGAAATTACAATATCTCAGAAGTTAGAAGCAATCTTTACAATAATTTAGTACACTATTCACAATTGGAAACTGAAAACCTTAACAGTAAAACACTTGCCACTTACTTTCAAGAACTAAATTTTAACATTATCAAGTACTGTGAAAAAACATACCTAGTGTAGTCTCAATACTCCATTGATTTTGAATCAGAGACAGAAACAAGCAATAAAAGCAAACAAAAATTGAAGCAATACTCAAAAACCACTCCAAATACTCCAATACTACCAAAAACAACTGCCAAACACTTACAAACACCTAAACAAGGAACCAGTTCAAAACTTCCATTTACTATCACACTTTTTCCAGCTTTATTTGCACAAGCACAAACACCTAATTCACTCTTAAATCAATTTGCAAGACTAGAAGATTTTACATCACCCAGAAGTCCCACCAGACAACAAGAACCCCTTCAAACTAGTTCCAATCTTCTTGACTTTCTAGCTGAAAATCGAAGTGAACACTTTGAGACAGCAGCAAACGAAAAAAACAACTCTAAAATATCTGAAGAAGAATCAATAGACAGTGAAAACAAAGAAGACAAAATGATGGCATACATTGCAAAAATCCCTGAATTCAATGGAGAAGACATTGAAACCAGTCCCCAAGAATGGCTTGACCAAATTACTAAAGCTGGAAATGCAAATGAATGGAATGCTGCCAGAATGTTAGGAACAATTCCCTACTTTCTCAAAAAAACAGCAGGCGAATGGTTTGAAAACTTGACCACTCCTTTTAATGACTGGACAGCTTTCAAAACTGTCTTCTTAGAATAATTCACTGATAACAATACCTCAATCACTCTTTGAAATTGTTTTCACAATATCAAATAAGAACCCTTCAAATCTGTTATAACTTATATTAGGAAATTCAACAAACTTCTCAGACAAATTCGCCAACTTGAAACTAATGATTATTATTCCAATGCTCAAATTTTGGATCAATTTATCATTGGTTTAAAGGATAAACTGATTAAAAAAGTTTGCCTACATGCCCCAGAAGATTTAAACTCTGCCATTTAGCATGCAAAGAGATATGAAATGGCCATGAAAGAAGCCAATCATACAAAACTCATGAACTTAGCCATTGAAGAGACCAGCTCAGCAGCTGAAGAGAAAATTGACCAACTCACAAAAAAAGTCGAAAACTATTTCACCAACTAACAACAACAGCAACCCCAAAGATATCAACCACTCCAAAGACAGAATCAAAACAACTTCGTATCATCTTCTAATAACCAGCCTCAGAATTGCCATTACTGTAGAATTCTTGGCCACTGGAAAAGAGATTGCAGAAAGCTACAATGAGACCAACAAAATAAGAGTAATCAACATTACTCTCCACCACAGCAATCTTATTATCAACCACCATCACCAGCTTACTATCCACCAAGACCTCAATATTAAAGTAACTATTATTAGCCTGCCCTATAGCCAATTCAACAGCAATACCAACAACCACCCACATAACATTATCAAGTGCCTGCTCGAAGATTAAGCCCATAAAATCAATTTACACTACAAAACTGATACCAAGTAAACAACAATAGAATCAATTCAAACAACCAATTAGTTTCCCGAAATCCAGCTCAGCCAAGACCCACCTATTATCATACTCAACCTAGCTATCTTACAATACTTGAAGAACAGAATTTTTACTATACTGCACTCTCAGAAGGTAGAGCTGCAGCATGACAACAAAACCCTTCCTATATTCCTACCACAATCCTACTAGCCAGAATTGCTAAAAATGCCAACCTTTCAGACATATTCCCTTTTGAGTTTGAAGCAAATGAGTCACCATTCCTACTTAGCAATGCAGCTGCCAATGAACAAAAAACAATCACTGCTATGTACACTAAAGCAGAAGTCAAAGGAAAGACAATTCACTTGATCCTAGACAATGGATCTGCCAGAAGCATCATCACCTACCAGTTAATGCAACAGTTAAAGAGAAATGTCAACCAACCAGCTCAAACAGTAATCATTACTGCCGATGGCATGAAAAAGACTCCAGTAGGAGAAATTGACAATTTCCCGTTCACTCTTGATGGAATCACTATTTTAGTCAAAGTTTTTATAATGGATGTGCTCCAGTACTAAGCTCTCATTGAAAATAATTGGCTTCAAAAAGCCAATGCTAATCTGAATTGGGAGACACAAGAGTTAACAATCTCCTACCAAAAATAACATGTCTGGGTACCTGCCACTTGTGGTACATTCAACAAATGCTCTAAAAAAGCCCTGGCTTTTGAATTCAAACCGGAAGAAGAAAAACCCATCATTGAAACATTTATGGTACTGTTACCGGAGGTTTTTGGTCTCTTTTCTGTAATGTTGTTGATGCTTGTTTGCTGTGAATTCACGTTTTCTGGATGTGGTTGAATCTCCAGTAACTGAATTTATCTTCAAATTATCTCCTATAATTTGAACTTTGCTGGGCTTATGAGTGGAATGGCCAATTCCATGCCAGTTGCTTTATGTAGTTACGTTGTAGTAAACGTCAACTCTTTTCCAGGAATTGCTCATCTGGAAGCTCACTAAAAATGTGTAGTTACTTTGCTGTGAAAGTCAACTCTTCTACAGGAATCTTGTCTGTAGGCTACTCCAATGATTGTAATAAGAAATAAAAGAAAATAAAAGAAATATAAAAAAAATAGAATTTTGTCAAAGGAAACGTTTTCTATCCAGACCTGAAGTCACTAACAGTTTACTGAAATTGGTAGCTAATCAATTTCGAAATGTTAGTTGGGTTTTGGAGATTTTCCAAGTACAATAATTGAAGAATTTGGTTTTTTGAATTATTTGATATTTATTTCTTTTTGTGTGTATAGGAATAGTTTTTAAGAGATAAATCTAAGATAAGATACATTTTCTCAAAGAGAGAAGCTCTTCTTTTATACAACTTGTTGTAACACTATTTTATGAACTTGAACTTTGCTATTTTCTAAAATTTCGCTGAACTAAAGATACATTTTGGCAAATTACAAGTTATTTCGGCAAACTATTAGATATTTCGGTGAACTATCAATTATTTCGGCAAATTTCTACAAATTTCGGCGAACTTCTGAATGTTACATAGTTCGGGGTATTGCATGATTGATCATCACAATTAGGTTACATTTGTGTTGTGTACAATTTGGGTTATTAATTAAATGATAATTTCGGACATTTTTGCTAATATAATAAGTGATCATTTGAAATGATAATATATGCTAATTAATGATAGGAATTATAAGATAATTTCATGCTAAATAATATCTCTAATTTCATCTGGTAACATAACCTCCTCCTCAAGACTGAGCTCCGTTGAAATCCAAGTACTGTCTGTTATTTCCAGATAATAATCCAAAATTATTGAAAAAATTTGGTCTGAAAATTGTTGAAATTTCAGTTCTGTGAGCTTTCCAATGTATTGAATCTTCAAAGGTTGAAAAATTGGGTTTTGTAGTACATTTTCACAGGTGTGGAATAGGTCATAAAGTCTAAGGGCAGCTCTAAGCCTGTAGCGACTGTTTGTTGATCCAGTTGTTGTTTTGAATTCATTGTAAAGTTGTTTTTGAATAGCCTCTTTTGTGAAGTTTGCTGTTGTAAGTTCCAGTTTCCGTTCGTAGAGTGTTTTTCTTATGTGAAAATATCTATAGATTGGAGAATATTCAGTGTTTTCCTTATTGAGACACAGTTAAAGTTTTTGTTGAATTGTAGCATTTGGTGGAATACTAATCAGAGTGGGCATTAAGTTTTCTCTTAAAGCAAGCTTTAAAAGTTCTGGGAGGTGAATTCCAGTATAACTTTTTGTGTTCTTTTTATACGGGTGATATTTTCGTGAATTTGGGGCTAAATTTGTAACTACTTCTGTTTGGATATAATTAATGTGGTTTCCAGTAACAGTAATGGATAATTCGGGTATTGTTTTTAAAGCTAACATTAGTTTTTGGGATAATTGTTGAATGTTTTGAGGAATAGTCATTATAAGCGATTTGAAATAAAAGAAAATTATTTTTTTGGTGTATGGGTTTTTATGTTATTTTTTGTTTTGTTTTTGTGAGATTGTTTCTAAATTATAAGAAAATAACTAGTAAAATTAAATTAAGTGTTCAGATTGGAAGGTTGTTCAATGACAACTATTGGTTCTAAGTTTCGGGGAATGTCTTCAGGATTGACCAAAGGGGAATGTGTACCGATTTGTGGAATTAATGGTTCAGGATTGTTTCTGGAATGATAGTGTTTCAAACAATCTCCATGTGCAACTTTTGCTAAGATTTTGTTATCAAGTCTTAGTTTGTATGATCCATTGCCTAAGACTTTATGGTGTTATGGGATAGTTTTCTTGTTATATTTAATTGCTGATATCCCGCTTTAATTGCAATCAGTCTTTCGTGAGTTCCTCAATTCTATTTGTGTGATAGTGTTACTGTTACACTGAAGGCTTTCTTTTTACTGTTGTGATGTAAGTTATTCTTTAATTCTTGATTGTTGTATGTGTTTATGTACTCCTTCTCAGAGGCTGAACTGAAATCTACCCACTGTCTGGGGTCTTCTCTGAGGCTATCCTTGCAATTGCCTGATGTGTTTCTCTAATCTAGAAACACAGAATGTTAATGGCTGTCTCTTATACACATCTGCTGTACTGAGACTTCTGCTGGCATAAGCGATTACATGTTCTCTTCCATTATCATCTTTTTGTGACAGAATGGCTCCAAGTTCAGTTCCAGAGGCATCTGTGGCCAAAATGAATTTCTTGTTGAAATTCGGATAGATCATTATTGGTGATTCAATGAGCTTTTGTCTAAGGTACTCAAAAGCTTTTTGTTGTGCTTCAGTCCATTCAAACTTCACATTTTTAGATAGTAGGTAATTAAGGGGTTTGGCAATGTTTGAGAAGTTTTCTACAAAGCGGCAGTAGTAAGATGCGAGTCCTAAAAAGCTTCTAACTTCTGAAACGTTTCGAGGTACTGGAAAATTTTTCACTTTGTCTATTTTTGATGGATCTGGTTTTATTCCATTTTTTCCAACTACGTGTCCTAAAAATGCTAGCTCATTTTTCCCAAAGAAACATTTTTCTAGATTTAGTTTAAGTCCAGTGTGTCTCAATCTCTCAAAAACTTGTTGTAAATGTTGGAGATGATCCGTGAATTTTGACGAGAAAACATTTGTATCATCCAAGTAGAC